>APFE030079217.1:131354-184763 GCA_000404065.3 Pinus taeda | reverse complement strand
ATTGATAGAGAAACCAGACAGCCTATGTGAAGGTTGCATTTTGGGGAAACAACATAGAGAAAGTTTTCCATCAGGTAAAAGCATAAGGGAAAAGGCACCCTTAGAGATCATCCACTCAGAATTATGTGGACCAATGCAAGCCGCATCATTAGCAGGCAACCAATATTTCCTAACATTTATTGATGACTTTACAAGAAAGACGTGGGTCTATTTCCTTAAAAACAAAAGTGAAGTGTTTGAGAAATTCCGAAATTTCAAAGCACTTGTGGAAAACCAAAGCGGGCTGCACATTAAAGTTTTGAGAACTGATAGAGGAGGTGAGTATATCTCCAAGGAATTCCTAAGATTTTGTAGACAAAATGGAATTCACAAACAATTTACAGCTAGGTACACCCCACAACAAAATGGAGTTGCTGAAAGGAAGAACAGGACCATCATGGATATGGCAAGGAGCATGTTGAAGGCAAAGCATTTGCCAAATGACTATTGGGCTGAAGCTGTAAATTGTGCAGCATATATTCTGAACAGGTGTCCTACAAAAGTAGTGATGAATAGAGTGCCAGAAGAAGCATGGAGTGGGAGAAAGCAAGGAGTCACCCACATGAGAATTTTTGGATGTGTGGCCTATGCACACATTCCAGATCAGCTAAGGAGGAAGTTTGACATCAAAGGGGAGAAATGTCTTTTCATTGGATACAGTGAAGAATCCAAGGCCTACAGGTTGTATATCCCATCTACCAAGAATTTTTTCATCAGCAGAGATGTTCAATTCATTGAAGAGGAAGCTTGGGATGGAAGCATAGAGAAAACAGTGAATGTTAAAAATTGTTTGTCTCATGATGAAGATGATGAGGAGGTGGCTGAAATGCACCCCCAAATAGGAGTGCCAACATAAGGACAACAAGGAACACCATTGAGGCTAAATGAGAGTGTTTCTCCAAGCACACCACAAGGAGGAAATTCAAGTGCGTCTTCAAGAACTTGCACACCAAATGAAAGAGGTAAGAAGTTGAGGAATTTAAGTGATATTTATGATGAAGGAATGAATTCCTTATTTGCCTTGTTTTGTCATGTTGATGATCCTATTCATTTCGAGGATGAAATTAAAGATAAGAAATGGATAGAAGCTATGGATGAGGAAATGAACGCCATAGAAAGAAACAAAACATGGGATTTGGTTGAGCTACCAAAAGGTAAAGAAGTCATTGGAGTGAAATGGGTTTACAAGACCAAGAACAATGCTGAAGGCAAGATAGAAAGGCACAAGGCAAGGCTGGTTGTCAAAGGGTACAAGCAGCAGTATGGGAGAGATTATGAGGAGACTTTTGCACCGGTTGCAAGAATGGAAACCGTGAGAGCAGTGCTATCCATAGCAGCACAAAACAAATGGAAGGTCTACCAAATGGACGTGAAGTCAACATTCCTAAATGGAGTGTTAAAGGAAGAGGTCTATGTTGAACAGCCTCTAGGCTATGAAAAGAAAGGTGAAGAGCACAAAGTGTGCAAATTGAAGAAAGCTCTTTATGGGCTCAAGAAAGTGCCAAGAGTATGGTATAGCAGAATAGATTCATATCTATTGGATAATGAATTCGACAAGTGTGAAGGAGAACCCACCGTCTACATAAAAAAAAAAGATGGTAAAAATTTAATTGTTTTCTTGTATGTTGATGATGTTATTTTCACAGGTAATGATGATCAGCTCATCAAGAATTTTAAATCAGTCATGAAAGAAGAATTTGAAATGAGTGACATGGGTTTCTTGAGATACTTCTTAGGCATAGAAGTAGATCAAAATGAAAAAGGAATTTTTATCTCACAGACAAGATATGTAAATCAAGTATTGAGCAGATTTAACATGCAAGAATGCAAGGCAGCGATCACTCCCACAGTAATGGGATTAAAACTCAGCAGAGAGGACAGCAGCAAGGATTTTGATCCTAGTTTGTACAAGAGTATTGTAGGCAGCCTTATGTATTTAACAGCAACTAGGCCTGACATTATGTATGCTGTTAGTTTAATTTCCAGATTCATGGAGAGGCCAAAGGAGGCACATTGGCAGGCTGCAAAAAGAATTTTGAGGTATGTCAAAGGTACCAAAATGTTTGGAATTTTATATAATGTCTCAGAACATTCAGATTTGGTTGGATACACTGATAGTGATTGGGCTGGAAGTGTTGATGATCGGAAAAGCACTTCCGGTTATGTTTTTCATATGGGTTCAGGAGCCATTTCATGGGCTTCTAAGAAGCAGTCCATTGTAGCATTGTCTACAGCAGAGGCTGAATATGTGGCAGCTACAATAGCAGCATGTCAAGCAGTTTGGATGAGAAGGACGTTGAGGAGCTTAGGCCAAGAGTAGACAAAAGCGACAGTGATTTTTTGTGACAATAGCTCAGCTATTGCATTGTCAAAGAATTCAGTGTTTCATAAGAGAACGAAACACATTGATACAAGGTTTCACTACATCAGAGAATTGGTGAACAATGGAGAAATTGTCCTAGAACATTGCAAGACTCAAGAACAGGTTGCAGACATCTTGACAAAGCCATTGGATCAAAAAATCTTTGAATTTTTGAGGAAGTGTCTGGGTATGATCGAATGCCCAACAGTTGAAATTAAAGGGGAGTGTTGAAAATGTAATTTCAACGCTGTCATACCATCCCCCGAAACCACAGGTGCAAAACCACAAACCACCGGTAACTTTATCAGACCGTTCTTTGTTATGGAGTGGTTTCCGTACACAAGGGCCCGATAAAATTTGGAGTTGACGCGTGGCTCTCCCCATACGTCATCATCTCTGACATATCGGGACGTAAAGTTCAGTTAAAAAGGGCTTCCGATATTCACCTCATCCGTTCGATTCCAGGAGGGCAAATCAGGGCAAATCAACGGTTGACCGGCATTACAAACCTGCATCAAATAAATATTGCGTGGAGTAGAATCAAGTTTTATTTTTGACCATACCTTCATTAAATATTTGTCATATGTGTAGGTGTATTTTTAATTTTTTTTTACGGCATGTATGGGCGTAGGCATGGGCAATGTCATATAGTTTAATTTTATTGCTTTTTAATTATTCACGGACGTAAGTTTGTTTTGACTGAACAAGTAAAAACATATTGTTGTTGGTCAATTTGGTTAGTGAAAAAAAACACACACCATGGGGAAGTTTGTATCAAAAACCATGAATTGTTTCACACAGCAGTGAAAAGGGAACAGTAAGTTTTGCAGTAATTCCTTGTAATCTTTGTTTTCACACAGCAGTTAATGTAAATGAAATTTTTACACACATTGGTGTAAAATTTCAAAGAAGACAAAGTAATTTTGTTGAAATGTTTTGGTGAATCCCTCTGAGTGAAAGAGGATGAATATGTATCAGTGAATTTATTTTAATGAATAGAAAATCTTTTATGGTGGTGCAATACTTTGTTCTTCAATAAAAAAAATTTAAGCTTCCTTGTGCACAAAAAGATCCTGGAGTAAAAGAAACAGAGCATTGCCTCTGTGTGCTTGAATTTTGTGTTTTTGGGATTTTGCCAAAAAAATCCCCAACACAAATATAGTTTCTCAACGGATGGAAAGGTCGATACAAGTAATTATTTCATGGACCTGCAAATATAGTTTCTCAACGGATGGAAAGGTCTATACAGCTCAATTCTCTTATCATTTGAAGCCAATTGTCAAGAAAGGGTAAGAAACTTACACTTCTGAAATTTGAGGTGGATCATTTAAAGAAAACTTTCATCACTTTTCATTTTAAAACTGGTTTATTAATGGCTAGTAAGTTTTGAAAAATTTTAGGTAGATTTTTAAGTTTAATTTGTGTAGATATTTTTGGAATTACAAATTTAAATGGTAAACTGTCAATAATCTAAGTGCTCTAAGATTTTTGAGTGTATTAAATAAGTCCAATAAAAACTCTAAGATTTTTGAGTGTATTAAATAAGTCCAATAAAAACTCGAAAACTTAGCATACTTAAACAATACCCTTTAGTAATACTTAAATCTAAGTTCATTCAGCTCTTGTTTGTATATGAAGAGTAAATCCACAACACCCCCGTGTGAGAGGCTTCTACAGTGCATCTCTCATTCTTTCAAATTTATGTATTTATTTATTTTTATTTTAATATTATTTTATTTTGGCTTAATCAGTACATGTGCATTGTTTTGGTTAGAGCTAGACTTTCTTAAAAATTATCTATTATAAAAATTAAATTTATAATTAAATTTATGAATTATAATTATTATTTTTTATTGTTTTTATTTTATTTTAAATATAGTTTTTAGAAATTTAAATTTAATTATTAATAATTTAAATTAAATATATAAATATAATTATTATTTTTTACTGTATTTCTTTTATTTTAAAAATATAATTTTAAAAATTTTAAATTTAATTATTAATAGTGTACAATAAACTAAACTTCTATATGTAATATTTTAAAAATATTTTTAATAATATTTATAAATAAAAAATTTGAAATTTGAAATTTACCAGTTTCTATTTTTTAATTAAATTAATTAATACAATGTTATATGTGGGCATGCAATACTAATAATAAACATTAATAATCTAGGGATCACATGCATATTTTAAAAAAATCAATATAGATTTAGGGGATTTTGATTAGTATGCAGAAAAAGATCTTCCAGTTATGGATGGACCAGGGTTTTGGGTTTGTAGTTAAAAAATAAGAAACAACAGAAATATAGAATTCCGCTAGCGTGTGGGTAGTTTGTCTGTCTTCTGGATTTTCCCTGGTTCGGATTCGTTCATTATCGTCTAGTTAAATTGATAATGGATTCGTTCATTATTGTCTAGTTAAATTGATAATGCTTATTTGTGGAAGTTGATGATCTTTACATTAGCTTTATCAAATACTTTGTGTAAAAAATTAATTAAAGCTGGTTAATACCCAAGAAATTGAAACGAAACACCATAAGATTATGAAAAACAAGAAAAAGAAAAAATCACTTAAAAAAAATACACATCAATTCAAAATCTCTCTACATTATCTAAATACGAAAAACGAATACATCATCTATATATGAAAAACGAGAAAGAGATAAAATCACTTAGTCCTGCTTGGAATATGGGATTTGCATGGCCAAACATATGTGCTCTAGTGGACATCTTATTTGGTTATACCGATAACTTTGATGAATCCTTAAAAATATAAATATACAACAGTTTGTGTGTGTAGTTTGTTATATGTGAAAATACTTACTAAAGTTACTGTAATGAATCATTAAACATATAGATATACGACCGCTATTATTATACGTGCAACCTGATATACCTGAAAATACTATAATTATTTAAATTAATTTATACTACATAAAAAAGCATGAACATACCTGTACATATTGTTTAAAGATTAAAAATAATTTCGTATGAAATCTGAATTAAAGTGACCTGAATATTATTCATGAAGCTTTCATTAATCTATAAATGTGTTCGTCCACAATAAATTGTTTTCATAACAAAATTTAAACATATTTATAAATGAGTACATTTTATTAGGCACTGATTTATTTTTTTCTGCGGCACCTGCAGCCGGATATGTTGAAGCTTCATATGGTATTCTTGATTACTCGAACCGGATATGTTGAAGCTTCATATGGTATTCTTGATTACTCGAACGCATCTATAGTTATAAGTTGGGCACTTGAGTCACAACAAAGTAATAAAACAGAGAACAGCATAGCCACAACGGAGCCATTGAAGTCGTCATCATTGTACGCACACCATTAGATAAAAATCCCTCAAATGTAAACTTCACCCAAAGAACAGAATACAACATAGCCAGAACTAGTGCTGTCATTGAATGCGTCAACATTGTATGTCCGTGTCGGTTAGATATAATTTATAATGTACAACGAATAGATGATTCGGTGGATTGTTGAAGCATAACAATGAGCAGCTGAAACTTAAAGACAAAATGCAGTATAAAAGCATATACACATAAATACAATGATTTAACGTGGTTCACCTCACCAATCTGGTCTACGTCCACCAAACAAAGCCATCGGCAATCTTATTATTAATTAGGAGATTACAAAATAATTATTTCCTCACACTCACTAACTCATCCAATAGCATATATTTTATAGCCAAGAGAATCTAAATGACTTATAAATCCTCTCACAACAAATATAGGATACATTAACTCTTTCCCAACAAAATAGAGCTAATATAGCAACAAATCCTATTGTTGTCACACACTTGATATTTTTGCGTAATTTATGAAAACCCAAAATCTCAACAATCTCCACCTTGACAACAATGAGCATGATACTCTGTTTGTTTATTATTTTTATCTTTTCTGCAAGCCAAGAGAAGCCAAACACCAACCTAGCTTCTCTAACAAAACTGGTTTCGTGAACATGTCTGCACAGTTCTCCTTTGTATGCACCTTTTCAAGAGAGACTCCCCTTTCAGTGATAACCTGTCTTACAAAATGGTAATTGATCAGTATATGCTTTGATTTACTATGATAGGCCAGATTCTTAGCCAAATGTATTGCACTTTGACTGTCACAAAATAAGCTGATGTTGTCCTGCAGCTTACCAAATTCACCAAACAAACCTTTCAACCAAATCGCTTCTTTGCAAGCATGAGAAGCAGCAATGTATTCTGCCTCAGTAGTGGATAAATCAACAATGTTCTGTAGCTTTGACATCCAGCTAATAGCTCTACCTACAAGAGTAAAGACATACCCTGATGTTGACCTTCTCTTATCCAAATCACCTGCAAAATCGGAATTAACATATCCGCAAACAAATTCACTACTCTTATTATATGTATTACAATAATCACTTCTGCCTCTCAAATACCGAAGCACCCATTTCACTGCTCACTAGTGTTCTTTACCTGGATTTGCCATATACCTACTGACAACTCCAACTGCATGTGAAATATTTGGTTGTGTACACACCATCACATACATTAAACACCCTACTACATTGTCATATGGAATTCGAGACATATAATCCTTTTCTTCATCTGTATTAGGACATAAACTCGAAGAAAGCTTGAAATGGGAAGCGAAAGAGACTGACACAGGCTTCACATTATTCATACAAAATCTCAAAAGTATTTTCTCAATATACTTCTGTTTTGATAGCCATTGCTTATCATTGCTCCTGTCTCTAAAAATCTCCATGCCCAAAATCTGTCTTGCTGCTCCTAGATCTTTCATACCAAATGTCCTTGCCATATGAGCCTTCAACCTATTGATTTATTCTATGCTTTTGCTTGCTAAAAGCATATCATCAACATACAATACTAAGATAATGAATATGCCATTATTTAATTGCTTAAAATAAACACAATGATCATATTCACTTCTAACATATTTCTGACTCAACATAAAAGAATCAAACTTCTTATACCACTGCCGAGGCGACTGCTTCAGGCCATATAATGACTTCTTGAGCCTGCATACAAATTTCTCATTTCGATGCTGAACAAACCCTTCTGGTTGTTCCATATAAATTTCCTCATCTAAGTCTCCATGTAGAAATGCAGTCTTAACATCTAATCGCTGCAACTCTAAATCAAGCAAAGCCACTAATGCTAACACAATTCTAATTGAAACTATTTTAACAACTGGTGAAAAAATCTCATGAAATATAATGTCGGCTTTCTGAGAGAACCCTTTTGCAACCAACCTCGCTTTGTACCTGTCTTTCGTATCATTCACACCATGTTTCAACTTGAAAACCCATTTACACCCCATAATTTTCCTGTCTTTCGGAAGCTCAACTAGATCCCATGTGCCATTCTTACCTAAGACCATCATTTCGTCCTTCATGGCTGCTTTCCAATTGTCACTTTTTAAACCTTCTATTGCTTCCTGATAGCACAGAGGTTCATCGTCATTAGCAGTAAATGCAACTGAAGTAACATAATCATCATACCTTCTCGGTGGCCATTTGATTCTTGTAGACCTCCTTAAGGATGTTTCTAGCGCTTCCTCGATTGGCCAACTACCATCTGTAGGAACTTCTTGACGATCAGTATCTGAGACTTGTTCATGATCTATAGCTGAACCCTATTCATGTTCTAATTCTAAAACCTGTTCATGACTAGTATCTGAACTATAGTCATCATGACTATCATTAGAAATGCTATCAAACTGAATGTGCTGAAAGTCAGATACATCATCCTGTTTCAATCTACTATTTACATCTAACTGTACAAGAGAGGATTCATTAAACTTTACATCTCTGTTGATGATGATTTTGCGGGTAGTAGGATCCCACAATCTATATCCCTTTGTTCCATCACCATACCCAACAAAGATATACCTTTTAGACTTTGGATCTAATTTAGCTCGCTGATGTTTAGGCACTAAAGCATACGCATCACAACCAAACACTCTGAGTTTAGAATAGTCACAAGGGTGACCTTTCCATACCTCTTGAGGAATCTTGTAGCCTATCGTCATTGATGGAGATCGGTTTATCACATAACAAGTTGTTGCCATTGCTTTTCTCCACAACTCCTTCTGCAAACTGGCATTACTCAGCATACACCTTGCTCTCTCTAGAAGAGTCCTATTCATGCGTTCAGCAACGCCATTTTGCTGAGGAGTATACACCGTGGTCTTATGTCTCTCGATCCCTGCATCCTTGCAATAGCTGTCAAACTCCTTGGAAGTAAACTCACCACCATTGTTAGTTCTTAAACATTTTATTGTTCTACAAGTGTTGTTTTCTACCAATGCTCTAAACTACTTGAAAACTGAAAAAACATCAGATTTCCTTTTCAACATGTAGACCCACACTTTCCTAGAAAATTCATCAATAAATGATACAAAATATGACGAGCCACCATATGAAGTTGTAGGGGCTAGACCCCAAACATCTGAATGGATATAGTCAAGTATTCCTTTACTAGTATGTTTGCATGTTTTAAACTTTTGTTTATTTTGTTTTCCAAACAGAGAATGCTTACAAAAATCTAACTTTCCAGACATTAGATTTGGAAGTAACTTGTGATCAGCCAAAATTTTTAACCCTCTTTCACTCATATGCCCCAAGCTTTGATGCCATAAGTGAATGGAACTACTGTCATGTTCAGACACCGTAGACACATGATCTGACCCTGTACTTCCTTCTAACTTAAATAGATTTCCTACCTTTTTAGCTTTCATAACTAGTAAAATACCTTTGTAAATTTTCATTACTCCACCTTGAATTACAGTTTTATATCCATTTGAATCAAGTGCTCCTAATGAAATCAAACTTTTCCTTAAATCTGGTACACGTCTCACATCAGTTAACATTTTAGTTGTCCCATCAAACATTTGCAGTTGTATACTCCCAATCCCAACAATATTACATGTTACATCATTATCCATGTACACAACTCCATCATGAATTGATTTATATGTCTTAAACCATTCTTTATGAATACACATATGGTTTGATGCACTGGAATCTAACAATCAATGTTGATCATGATGTTGAACCTGTATCTGTCGTATTTGCCTCCTTCTCTGTCGAAGAATCTTCTTTAGAAGTTTGTTGTTGTCGCTTCTAGCAGTCCTTCTTAAAATGCCCCAATTTGCCACAAAACCAACACTTTATCTTACTCTTCTTCCCTTTCGACTTTGAACGTGAGTCGCTCGGCCTACTGGAGTGTCTTTCTTTAGAATGACCCCTAACCATCATTGCTTCTGATGTAGATGTTTCTAAATGCGACCTTCTCTTTGTTTCTTCAGATAATAAAGATGCAACTACATCATCAAACTCAATGGTTTCTGATGAAATAAGACTTATAGAAGTAACAAAATGATCCCATGACTCGGGCAACGAGCAGAATAAAGTAATAACTTTATCCTCAGATTGAATTGTTACTTCTATACTTTGTAATTGCACTAGAAGAGAATTAAAAGCATTCAAATGATCAGCAATCGATGTACCTTCCTTCATTCGCAAACTGTACAAATGTCACTTCAGGAGAATCCTATTGGTTAAGGATTTGGTCATGTATAGTTTCTCCAGTTTCATCCACAAACCAGCAGCTGTTGTCTCCGACATGATATTAAACAAGACATCATCTGCCAAACACAATCGAATAGCACTTATTGCTCTTTCATCCATATTGGCCCACTCATTATCTGTGATGTTGTAAGGCTGTTTGGATCTACCCATCAATGCCTTTGCCACAACATGTTGGACAAGCAGATCGTACATCTTCACCTTCCAGATCTCAAAATTGTTTTTGCCATTAAACTTCTCGATCTCAAAACGAGCACTCTGAGTCTTTGCCATATTGTATCAACCAAAAAACAATCTCCAAATTCTAATTTGTTATTCAATCAAATCAAATTAATATCTAATAACAAATGCCTTCGCCTTCTACTTTACTGTATTTATTCTATAAAAAATCATTCTGTTGTACAAACTACAATTATAAAATAAAAAACCAAAATAAACAGTTGCAGTTTTACCAACACAATTCGTGGTTGGCGCTCTGGCACGATCAGCACAACAGATGATCCGCGCCGTGAACAAAATTGCTCTGAGTAAACGGCTGATTGGCACGACTTTTCCCCTCGGATCTGTGCCGATCAGGATCTGGGCGCCCTGGCACGATTAATTAAATCGGATCCGCATCGATTGGCGTTGTTATTCCCCTATTATCTGTGCCAACCCGTTTATTGTATATTTCTGGCGCGACTGTTTCATCAGAACCCGTGCCAATCACCAAAATGCGGAAAAGCTCCACCTATAGCGATCCATTCACCTGCACGCACTCACTCCAACACGATCTGATACCAATTGTTGAAGCATAACAACGCGCAGCGGAAACGCAAAGACGAAAAGCAGTATAAAAACATACACACATAAACACAATGATTTAACGCGGTTCACCCAGCCAATCTGGGCTACGTCCACCAAACAAAGGCATCGACAATCTTATTACTAATCAGGAGATTACAAAATAATTATTTCCTCACACTCACTAACTCATCCAATATCTGTACGGGCATATATTTTATAGCCAAGAGAATCAAACTGACTCATAAATCCTCTCACAACAAATATATGATACATTAACTCTTTCTCAACAAAATAGAGCTAATATAGCAACAAATCCTATTGTTGTCACACAATTGAGATTTTTGCCTAATTTATGAAAACCCAAAATATCAACATGGATGTGAACAATCAATGACTTGGAGCGTCAAGATGATAGTTCGGAGCATACATAACACACAACAGATTTATACTCATAGACTTAGATGGCAATAGAAAAGAATAATTTCAAAGAAGAACAAATGGAGAAATGACAAGATTATTGAATCAGAAACAACAGAATAGATAAAAATAGATAAAATAGTGACTGGATAACAAAAATCACTTTGCATTACGTAACAAGTCTGAACTTTGGCTTGCTTTACTTGGCCTGAGCAATTACAAATTTATATAAATTTATAGAGGCTGAAGAAGGATCTAGAATTGTGCATGTGATTTAGATGGAGATCTAGAAACTAATGGTTGTGTACAAGGGTCTAGAATCCTCCATGAATTTGGCTTCACACTTAACATTCTCTCACTTGAAGCTAAATAAGAGTCATGAATCAAGTCACACCCGGTCCTACCATGCCTTTACATAATTACATAATTCATGTTTATTTTGTGGTAGAATCTTAGTGAGCATATGAGCAGGGTTCCTATCTATATGGATCTTTTCCAAGGATAATTGTTCTTCCTCCAACACATGTCGGATCCAATGAAACCTTAAGTCTATGTGCTTGATTTTCGAATGAAATGATGGGTTTTTTTCTAAGTGAATGACACTCTTGCTATCACAATATAACACATACTTTTCCTGCTTTATTCCTATCTCTCCTAAGAATCGTTGCATCCACAACATCTCTTTACAAGCTTCTATTGCAACTCTGTACTCTGCTTCTGTTGTAGAGAGGGCTACTATTCTTTTTAGCCTTGACACCCAAGATACTGCTGCACTTGCAAATGTATACAAATAACCTATAGTGGACTTTCTAGTGTCCATATCTCTATCCATATCCACATATGTAAATCCTTCAAGCACAGTCTCATCATGACCAAAACATAAACAATAATGACTAGTACCCTTGAGATACCTCAAAATCCATTTTAATGCTTGCCAATGTTGTTTTCCTAGATATGCAAGGAACCTACTCACTACTCCCACTGAATATGCAATGTCTTGTCATGTGCATACCATGGCATACATCAAGCTACCAACTGTTGAAGTATAAGGAATCTTGCTCATCTCTTCTTTCTCCTTATCATCACTAGGACATAATTCAGTACTCAACTTGAAGTGGGCTACAAGGTGTGTACCAACTGGCTTGGCATCCTTCATATTAAACTTATCAAGGACCTCCTTGATATATTTTTCTTGTGACAGGCAAAACCTTTTGTTTTTCCTGTTATGCATAATCCACATGCCCAATACCTGTTGTGCTTCCCAAATCCTTCATTGCAAATTTGCTACCCAAACCTTTCTTCAACCTATTGATCTTATTCTTATCATGCCCAACAATCAACATGTCATCCACATATAACAATAATATGATATACTTTCCTTGATCATGCTTTTTGATATAGACACAATGGTCAGCTTCCAACCTCTGAAAACCATGTTCCAACATGAATGAATCATTTCTTATACCATTGTTGAGGTGTTTGTTTCAACCCATAGAGACACTTCTTCAACCTACAAACAAGGCCTTCTTTGCCTTTTTCTATGAAGCCTTCTGACTGCTCCATATAAATTTCTTCCTCCAATTCACCATTAAGGAATGCATTTTTTACATTTAACTATTCACATTCTAAGTCTAAAGAAATGACTAGACCAAGAATGACTCTAATGGATGACATTTTAACAACAAGTGAGAAAATTTTAGTGAATTCAATACCTTCTTTTTGGGAAAAACCTTTCACCACTAGTCTTGGTTTATAACTCTCCTTCTCTTCATCACCTTCATGCTTAATCCTATAAACCCATTTGTTTTGTAGAGCCGTTCTACCTTTTGGGAGGTTTACCAACTCCCAAGTTTTATTTTCCAGCAAAGAGTTCATTTCTTCTTCCATTCTTCACAATGCTCAACTTTACAGAATTTTTGAAAACAATTAGGCTCACCTTCATCAGTCAACAAAATATAGTTTGAAGGAGGATACCTTTGTGAAGGCTTATGAGGCCTAAAAGATCTGCAAACCAACTATGGTGGTGCATTATCAGGTTGCATCTTCTGTAAAGGTTCCTACAAGATTCCTTCTTCTTGTTGTTCATCACTTTCCACATATTGTTTTTCATGCTCCTGAATTTGTTGTTCATTTTCTTGTATTGGTGGTATGTTATCCTGCTACTCTTCAAACCTGTCAACAACCTTCTTGACCTCCAACTCACCTATAGTCTTCTTGAACATTTCTAACTCATTAAATATAACATCCCTACTTCTAATAATTTTATGTTTGACCAGATCCTGTAGACGATAACTAAAATATTCATCCACATATCCCAAAGAAATGCATTTAATAGATTTATTATCTAGCTTAGTTCTATTTTTTCTGGGAATGTGTACAAATGCTTCACATCCAAAGATTTTCAAGTGAGAATAATTCAAATTCTTACCAGTCCAAACTTCTTTAGGGATACCACCATCTAAGGCTGTAGTTGGAGATCTATTTATGAGGTAGAAAGTGGTCCTGAATGCTTCAGACAAAAAACTCTTCTCCAAACCAAAATTGGATAACATACTTCGCACATTTTCCATAACGGTGTGTTTCATCCTTTCTGCAACACCATTTTGTTTAGGAGTACGAGGCACAGTCTTCTCATGCTTTATGCCAAACCTATTACAATATTCCTTAAATGTATTTGAGCAATATTCTCCACCATTATCTGTTCTTAAACACTTGAGAAATTTGTTAGTCTCTCTTTCAACAACAACATGAAATTTTTTAAATATTTCAAACACTTCACTTTTACTTTTCATAAGATATGCCCAAACCTTCCTAGATGCAACATCTATAAATGTTACAAAATATGATGCTCCTCCTAATGATTTGATGTTAACAGGCCCAAACACATCTGAGTGTACCAATTCTAACACATTTTTCTTTCTGTCATGGCCACCTCTAAGGAATGAAACCCTTCTTTGTCTACCATATATATAATGCTCACAAAGATCAAGATTGTAGGATTTCAAACCTGGCAATAAATTTTTACCAACAAGGATTTTTAAACCCTTCTCACTCATGTGACCCAAATACTTATGCCACAAATTTGTTGAATTTCCTTTTTTTGTGACAGCAGCCAAATCTGATTTTCCTATCAGCATCTTCAATGTGTATAATGTTCATATCTTGGGTCCTTTGGCCACGACCAATGCTCCTTCGCTAGTTTTCCAGCCTCCTTTCCCAAAGCTTGTGGAATAGCCTTCATCATCTAGTTGTCCCATAGAAATTAAACTCATGCGCATTTCTGGTACATGCCTAACCTGTTTCAACAATATATGTTGTCCATATTTCATCTTGATCTGAACATCTCCCACTCGAACAATACTACAAAAATGATTATTCCCCAAATGCACTATACCGTAATCACCGGGATTATATGAAACAAAATTATCTTTGCATGGGATTACATGCTGAGATGCCCCAGAGTCAAGGATCCAATCAAAGCTACTTCTAGATGTATATAAACATGCATCCTCTACTGAAACGGTAAACAACACATCGGCTCTATGGCTAGAGTAGTAGTCTCACCTTCATTCGTGCTGGATGACTTGTGATTTGCACTAGACGGTATTTGATCCTTTTGTCCTTTCTTCTAGAATCAACATTCTTTCTTCATGTGACCAGGCTTGCCACAATGAAAGAAAATGATCCTGCCTCTTCTTGATTTTGATCGGCCTTTTGATCTTGATCACCCTTGCTGGCCTTAATACATTCTCCTACCACGATCAGCTAGAGTTAGAGCTTCTCCTCCCTGGTTTTCTACAATTGACTTGCATCACAGTTCCTGATACATTAAACTGTTGCTGACATCGTGAAACTTCAGGGTCCCTGCATTTGTTGAAGTTCTCATAGCTACAATTAAATTTTCCCAGTTGTCTGGCATAGAACACATTAGCAAATTAGCTCTAATTTCATCATCTAAAATTATTAACAGAAGCAAGTTGATTAGTAATAATACTAAATGCATTCAAATGCTCATCAACTGAACCATCCTCCTTCATTTTGAGATTATAAAGCTTCTTCATCAAGAACACTTTGTTTGATGCCATGTTCTTCTCATATAGATCATGGAGCTTCTTCCATAATCCTTTAGCGGTCTCTTCTCCGGACACATCGAAATACACATTCTTTGCTAGATATTAGTTGATTGTTGCAATCGCCTTTATATCTAGCTTATTCCATTCTTCATTTGTCATCGATGAGGGTTTCTTTGTTGTGCCCTCAATCAGAAAATATTGATCCTTCAAAATCAGTATATCCTCCATCTATGATTTCCATAGGGCAAAATTAGCCCCACTCAACTTCTCCATATCTGTAACTACTGTCTCCATTTTCAACATATTGATGCCCAAAAACAAAAACTCCACTTAAAAATAAAACTTTAATTATTACTCTTTAAAATATAGTAATAATGACATTCCTCCTTTTAAAATACCCTTTTCAAAATTCATGCTCCTTTTTAAAATATACTTTTCAAAATTCCAACATATAATTATGTAAATATAAAAAATATATATAATGTTTTAACCTTTTCACATTTCAGACATACATATCCTTCAAAATCAGTATATCCTCCATTTGTGATTTCCATAGGGAAAAACTAGCCCCACTCAACTTCTCCATATCTGTAACTACTGTCTCCATTTTCAATATATTGATGCCCAAAAACAAAAACTCCACTTAAAAATAAAACTTTAATTATTACTCTTTAAAATTTAGTAATAATGACCTTCCTCCTATTAAAATACCCTTTTCAAAATTCATTCTCCTTTTTAAAATATACTTTTCAAAATTCCAACATATAATTATGTAAATATAAAAAATGTATATAATGTTTTAACCTTTTCACACATACATATGTTGGTTTGTATACGTGCAAGCTTGATGAAGAAAATTATGAAATCCACGTAAAGCACTTACACACTCCACGTTTTGGGCTTCATGGCACATTTCACCATATGCCCGTGGCCTTTTTATTTCTTGCAACAACTGTCTTAATTTTCCTCAGCTAGTTCCTCAGCAATTTCCTAAAAATATCCTTTTCCTGGACTCTCTTCTTTGCAATGATTTCTAATTTCCTGGATAGATCGTTCAATAGCTCTAGAGGTAACAACTAACGTTTTAATGAACACTGCCAGAGTAAGGCGATGGCATTAAGTGACTTGCACAATGGATATTCAACCCTAGCTTTGATACCAGTTGTTAGTTCAAAGCATACATAACACAAAGCAGATTTATACTCGGAGACTTAGACGGCAATAGCAAAGAATAATTTCATAGACAGACAAATGGAGAAACAACAAGATTACTCAATCAGAAACAACATAATAGATAAAACAATCACTGGAGAACGAAAATCACTTTGCATTATGGAATAGGTCTGAACCTTGGCTTGCTTTCCTTGGCCAAAGCAATTACAAATTTATAGAGGCTGAAGAAGGATCTAGAATTATGCATGTGATTTAGATGGAGATCTAGAAACTAATGGTGGTGTAGAAGGATCTAGAATCCTCCATGTGATTTATATGGAGATTTAGAAAATAATGGCAGTGTAGAAGGATCTAAAATCCTACATGAATTTGGCTTCACACTTAACACAAGAAATCGGCTCCAGAAGTAGCTAAATGAATACTCCATTTGTTTTGAACTTTGTTCTTAATTATTATATCCATGGAAATGGAATGCAATTTAAAATTTTAAACAAATTATGTTTTTAAATTTTTAACTTTTCTTGAGTGGAAAACTAAATTTATTAGTAAAAATTGGTTTGGAAATTCAAGTAAAACATATGAAAAATAGATTTATCGGCAAATATTCAGAAATTCACATGAGATCACCCTGTTGCAGATGGTTTTTGAGAGCAGTATGAATTTCTAGAATGGTTGGATCCAAGTGAAAAATTGAGTCATATTTTTAAGTTACAAGGTTCTCCAAATATCAAATCATTTTGAACTTAAATCAAGCGCACTTTAAAAGATTTATATGTTTATTCATATCTTTAATGATTTATTATGTATGTGATGGGTTTCTAGTATGTATGTGATGGGTTTGTAATACTGTGGAAACTTTCTAGCTAGATTCATTTTAATTTTGGATTTTAGATTCAAAATTTACTTATTAAATTTAACAGCAAGGTTTGAATTCAAGTTAATAAAGTTAAATTTTATTATATCATTTAAAGGAATTAAATTGAGTGTACAGAATAAGAATTCTTTCTCCCAATTAGAAAAAAATAGTGGAATAAATAATTGTGTCACTTCACTCATGCAACCCTTCTCCTCCTTGAACTAGCGGTAGAATTTCATTGTTTCATCTATTTCAATGTTCCTATACGAGCTCGACGGTTCAATCACAGAAACTCAAATTCCACTTAGCTGGGATGAGTGAGGCATCAATTTAGCAGGAATAAGAATAGTTTACGCACAACAGATTTTGTGAGATACTAGGCTCTGTTTTGAAAGAGGAATACGTTCGACCATGTTGGACAACAATTAAGACAGATACGTTCGACCAAGTTGGACAAAAACTCAGAAGGATACAACAAAATAACAGCTCAACAAACAAATGAATCATCAAACATGATCGACAACAATATCAAAACTATGTCACATTGAATGCACAAGATCCCAACACAAACACAGGTAGCCTAAGCATTAAATTGAAAAAAACACAAACACAAAGAAACTAGTACCGCAACCGCCACAAGCCTATTGGAAAGACAAAGGAGGTAAAACACATGTTTAACACACAAAACACAGGAGTTGTGGCCCTTCTATTGATCACAAAAAACTTAATTGGTTACAATGAAACTGATGAGGGGTATTTAAACCTTTTCTGACTAGCGACTCACCTAAAATAACTTGACATGCAACCACACACTAAATTTGACTATGACTTAACTTGACTTTTCTCAACTTGACTCAGTTAAAAAACTCTATAATTTTAGCCAACTCTTCCTGCAGGAGTAATTATTTATTTTAACACTCCCCCTTAATTATGATGGCTAAACTAAGAGATAACTCATGACAACTCAAACATGTATGTTGGTTTATGTCTCAACTAGGCTTACAACACCCAAGTTTCCTCCATGAAACTCACACATCTTTGCTAATAACCTAGTAAATATATTAGTCAATTGATAACTCAATTTACAAGGCTTGAAGTGGACTTCTCCATTGCTCACAAGTTCTCTAATGAAGTGATATCTAGTATCAATATGCTTTCTCTTTTGATGAAACACACTATTCTTGGATAGTGCAATCGTTGAGGTGTTGTTATAGTATATTTTTGTTGATCCTTATTGTTTATCCTTGAGTCCATCAAATACTCTTCTTAACCATACTGTTTAGCATGTCGCTGATGTTGCTGCTACATATTTTGTTTCTGCTGAGGAAAGTGTTAGAATAGGTTGATTCTTAGATGCCCATGAAATCACATCTAAAAAATGATGGAAAACATAACTACAAGTGTTTTTCCTATCATCCAAACCTCCTACACAATCATTATCTATGTATCCAATTAAAATCGTTCTTCTATGTGTTTTCATACATTGTTCCACAATCTCTAGTTCTTGTTATGTATCACAGAATTATTTTTCCTGATCTCCAATGTGTCTTTTGGAGTCTCCATAAATATGGAAATCAAACTCACTCCTTGCATAATGTCAAGTCTTGTAGTTGTGAGATAAATTAGGCTACCAACCAATCTTTTGAATAGAGTTGGATTGACATTTGATCCTTAACAATCCTTGAACTTTGTACTTGTTGCAACTGGTGTAGGAACATGTTTAGAACTTTCCATCATAAATCTTTTTAGCAAATCTCTAGCATATTTATTTTGACAAATAAAAATTCATTTTTCAGATTGCTCAACCTCTACGCCAAGAAAATATTTCATAAGTCTAAGATCGTCATCTCAAATTCTTTCTTCATGGCTTCTTTAAATTTATCCAATTCAAAATCACATGTATAAATCATGTCATTAACATATAAGGAAACAGTCAAAAATTGTCCATGTTCATTTATTTTTGTGTACAAGGTAGGGTCAATGCTACTTCTACAAAATCCATTCTTGATCACATAACTATTAATTTTTCTATACCAAGCTCTAGGCACTTACTTGAGTCCATAGAGCACCTTATTCAACCTATAAACTTTGTCTTCTTTACCTTCAACTTCATAATCTGGAGGTTTCTGCACATAATTTTCTTCTTCCAGAATTCCATTCAAAAAGGCTAATTTCACAACCATCTTATATATTTTACATTTTTTCTAAGCTATTATGGCTAGAACTTCTCTTACAGTATCCAATCTGGCTACCAAAACAAACATTTCTACAAAATCCATTCTCGGTTTCTGCAAGAATCCTTTTGCTACAAGTCTTTCTTTAAATCTATCAATTTCACCTTTCTCATTCAACTTTTTCTTGTACACCCATTTTACACCAATGAGATTTTTTTCCTTTGGAAAATAAACCAAATCCCATGTATCATTCCTTTCAATAGCTTCAATTTCTTCATCTATAGCTTGCACCAAATTTTCATCTCATTTCTTCTTCAAACGAAGAAGGTTTGAATGACAACAATGCACAATTTGAACGAACATCCAAATCATTATAAATATCTTTCAAACTTCTCATCTTTCTCTTACCATTGCTTGATTCGTTACCGGATTGACTGCCGGGAGAATTCTAGTCTATTGATCTGCTTGAACATCCATGTTGCTCAAAAAATCTTGGAATCCTTACTAGTGTCTGCTCTTATGATTCTTGATGCTCCTCTACTACATTCTCTTCTTCTAGCAGTGACACTTGTTGATCAATTTTCTTATATATACTCCCATTCCATGACTGCTATTCTTTGAACACAACATCTCTTTTGATTATGGTCTTCTTGGTGATAGGGTTATACAATTTGTAAGATTTTGGCTACTCACTATAACCAGTAAATATGCGTTTTGCATTTTTATCATCCAACTTGTCTCTTAGTTCTTTAGGCACATGTGGACAAGCTACACATCCAAATACTCTGAGATGAGAAACGTTGCAAGACATACCTGACCATTCTTCTTCTGGTACTATGTTCATCATACTCTTTGTAGGGGATTTATTTATCAAATAAACAACACATGCAACTGCTTTTGTCCAATACTCATTCGATAAATTTCTTCCTTTTAACATGTTGATTGCCATGTTCATAATTGTCATGTTCTTTCTCTCTGCTGCACCATTCTCTTATGATGTGTATCTTGTTGTAAGCTGCCTTTTGATTCCATGTTGGTTACAGTAATCATGGAATGTCTTTGAATCATATTCTCCACCATGCTTTGACCTCAATACCTTGATCTATTGATCACTTTGGTTCTCTTTTAAGGCTTTGAATTATTTGAAATTTGCAAAAGTTTTAGACTTCCTCTTCAAGAAGTAAACCCAAGTCTTTCTTTCATAGTCATCAATGAAAGTGAGGAAGTAACAACTTCCACAAATTGACCGTGTCCTCATAGGTCCACACAAGTTTGTATGCACTAACTCAAGAGGTTCCTTTGCTCTATATGCAACTCCTTTGGAAAACTTTCACGGTATTAGTTTCCTAAGATGCAACACTCACAAGTACTAGAAAGTTCTTTTATGGGAGGTAATCCTCTAACCATCTGTTTCTGTTGCAAGAATCCTAATCATTGCAGTTCATAATTAGATGAAAGAGTTTGTTCCTCGTCATCTGCGCATTTTCTATTAGCTTCTTTCTTGAAGGCTTGTCATATATAACACACTCTTGTCCTTGAAAAGCAACTTTGTATCCATTTTGCGTCAATTAACCAACACTTATCAAATTATGTTTGAGACGAGGGAAATAATATACCTCTTAGATTGTCTTTAGCTCCCCCTGCTTGGTCATAATGTTGAAGAATCTTTTGTCATCTACATCCACAATCTTGTCAGTTGCCAACTTTACCTCTGTCTTCACAGATTGATCCAAATTTGCAACCAAATTCTTGTTGTGTGTCATGTGGTTACTACAACAACTGTCTAATAGCCACACATTATCAGAAGGTTCATGCATTTTATGTCAAACTAGGAACATAGAGTTAGTATTCCTTGTAGTGATTAGCTCTCTCATTTCCTTGATCAACTATCATATTCCTGCAATCATGAGCATAGTGACTAAATTTATTGCAATAATAACATCTCACCTTTGATTTGTCAACTCTTTGATTATTGTTAAATCTTTTGTTGTTACTTCCACTTTCATGTTCATGCTCTTCTCAACCATCTTTCTGACCACCATGTCTTTCACCTCATCCTCTACGTCTCAATCTACTTCTACATTGGCCTTTGTCTCTTGAAATAGAAACCTGATTTTTGAAAGTGGTGTCTAAAGTGGAATCCTTATTTTTGTTTTGCTTGCCTCATGTGATATAAGTGATCCCGTAAACTCATCAATTGTCAATGAATCAAAATCCTTGACTTCTTCTATGGTTGTTACCACAACATCAAATTTGGTAGACAAAGGTTCGAGGACCTTCTCAACCATTGTTTGATCTTTAATATCTTCATCATAAATTTGTATCTAATTTACGACAGTCATGACCCAATTCATGAATGAATCGATGTCCTTTGTCTCTTTCATCTGCAAACTTTAAAAATCCCTTCTCGTACTAAGAAACGTAACAATTTTGACTTTGGTCATACCTTTATCGCTTGTCGTTAATGTCTCCCATGTTGTCTTTCCAGAAGACGTGATCATAATTTTCTGGAACGTTGCTCAGCCCACTCCCTAATGTATAAGCTGCAACGCTTGTCCATTATTATTTTTGTCTTTCTTCCATAGCTCGCTCTATACCTTAGTGAGGGCTCGGTCTTTTGCTTCATCTTTAGGTTTGAAAAAACTAAAACTTACATGATCTCAAACATCTAGAACCTTCAATGTGATATCCATCTTAATGGCCCACACATCATAATTCTTCCCGGTAAACAGTCGAAACTGAGACTAGAAATTTGAAAAAAGCTTCTTTCTTGAAAACTTCTTTTTAAATAATAAAAATAACCTTTCTTTTTAATAGATAAAACCTTGTTCAAATCCTTTTATAACCTTTCTTAAACCCTTTCAATAAAACCCTTAATTATTTTTTCATTATTTTTTTTTATAAAAACACCTTTATATATATATATATATATATAATAAACCCCTTTTAAAAAAATATTTTCAAAAAAACTTTAATCTTTATAAATAAAAAAAATTGATATATCTCATCCATTAAAAAACACATGTTGGATAAATATACACTTTTCTTCTTAATAGGCACACTCCAAAACCTTCTCAAAATATTGACTTTTGAAGATTTGGAACCCAAAAAAAAATTTAAACTCATGAATTTGTACGTGGGACTTTAAATGAATTAATGGCTCAGGGGGTTTGCATACCTGAACATATATAAATTGTGTAGATAACTTGAATTTTTTTAAGTTTGATGAGATTTGTGTGGTTTGTGTACTAACAAAATACAGATTTTGCATTCTCTTGCGCACTTGCCCCTTGGTCTTCTTCACTTGGCTTTTTTTTCACTGGCTCTGCAGGCACCATAGATCTTGTGATCCTCTCCCGGTTCTGATACCATGTTTTGGGAATCGTGATTGTCGTTAGATGAAAACCTATAGGTGTTAGTCAAACATCGCATCACCATAGATAATGAGTCATGAGAGGTGGTTAGTCCATGCCATGAAACACACGAGGAGTGTTGGTTTATCCAATGTCCAACAATATCCCCCCGGTAAGGACCTGCAGTCCTTGGCACACCCACCGGCACAATGTACGACAACTTGTTGGCAAAAGAGTGACTTGAACGAATGAAGTTCAAGCTCATGATCAAGGTGTGATGGACATATGTGATAGTGTGCATGAAGGAAGGGTGAGTGATAGTTTATATGGTGTGGGGAGGCATGTAAACATACCCACGGGCCGACCTACACATTAGTGCGACATGAACGAAGGTCGACCTATATGAGAGGGTGTTTTGCGATGGTGTGTAGCACGTTGGCAAGTCGGCTTGGGTAGCACAACTTGCCCAATGCACCATATATATACAGTGGAGTTTTGGAGCGTGGAGCATCCATCATTCGATCTTCACAAGGAGTAGTGCGAGGTGTAAGAGGCCGCAACAAGGCACAGTATTATGCGCTCGCCCTACAGGCAACATTGCACGATGAGCACAAGACTTGGTTGTATTAGGTGAAGGCGTGGGCGAGGTCGCCCATCATTCGGAGGAGTGCGGGTAAGCCTCAAGTGAGGGTGCCCACCGGGAAGAAGTAAATGACACGGGTGTAACTTGGGTGAAGAGCACCCGACGTTCGGTTGGTGAACACGGGTGACTCATGGGTGAAGGTGCCGATTGTTTGGTGAATGAGTGACTCAAGTGAGTCGCTCGTCGTGCATGAAGAAACAAGGTTTGGTTGAGGAGTGGAGTTGGCAGCTCGTGTGAGGGCGCGCCCACCCAGCTCGGGCAAGCAACTTTTCTTATCACATGGAGGTGTGGAAAGTTGTAATTTTGGCTAAGTATGAAACTTGGTGTTTCCTAAGTATACTTGTAAAGCTTTGTAAAATTGAAAGATTGTATAATATATTGTATTTGGGCAGACTCATTGTTCAGGGAGTTGGCCCACCCTTTATACTGTGCAATTGTGTTCTTTTGTATAATTGTTGATGATAATAAATGTGTATGGGTGTTCATTGGTATAAAGGAAACATAATAATTACTTGGTTGAGAAACACAAACTAAGTAGGAAATATGGTTAGGCATAGTCCATGAACATAAGTATTGGTGAAAAGAAAGTGTTCGGTGGTGCCACACCTCACAAAGAGCGGTTAAAAGACTACCGTCGGCCTGGGGGCGTGACAGTTGGTATCAGAGCTAGTCTGAAGGCTTGGAGAAGTCTTGCAGAAAGCTGAAGGTGATATGCACTTGGAAGTGGCCGAGGAGCTGATGAACAGGTTCAGGTGTTGAAACATTGAGCTGATACACATTGACAGGTGATATTGAAGCTCATGGTTGAAGCTTGAGAATTGGTGACAGTGAAGCAGGTACTTGCAGGTGAAAAAAGCTATTTCACATACAAGTGGAACAAGGGCTAGGTCATGGTTGCAGGCAACTTGGTGAAGTTGTTGGATGGTTGAAACTAGATCACAAAGAAGGAAGTTGTTAGCAATGGCAGGTGAATCTCAGATTGGATCTAGCCATGGTGCGATGGATGCTTCACTAGCTTTCATTTAAAAGGTGTTGGAAAGGATGGAGGACTTAGATGCTTACTAGACTAAGAAGATGGACTTGGTCATGAAGGATCAAGAGGCCAATTCGAAGATTAAGGAAGAGCTCAATGAAATCCGGACTCAACATGAGTACATTGATCTTATGTGTACACGGCGTGAAGTGAAGATTAAGGAGATTGAAGAGGCAAGAGGTCGAGGCTTGGCAGAGATCATGGAATTGCAGAAATCTCTTGATGAAGCGAGAGATGAGATCGTTGTGTTGAAGAGGGCCATGAGGCATAACTCAGTTGGAGGAGTGCCTCATGTGAAAGTCAAGGAACCAGAATATTATGATGGTAAAAGGAGTGTAAAGACTCTTGGCAACTTTCTCTGGGATATGGAGAAATACTTGGAATGCTTGGGTCTATCCGATGATGAGACAAAGGTGAAGGTAGCTGCTCAGTTCTTAATAAAGGATGCTAAGATGTGGTGGCGAAGGAGAATGGATCAAATTGCTGATGGAAATGCTAGTGACATAACTTCGTGGGATGAGATGAAGAAAGCTTTGCAGACCCATTTCAGTCCTCAGGATGAAACGTGGGAAGCAAGGATGAAGATTAAGTTCATAAAGCGGATAGGGAACCTACAGACATAGTAGGGAGAGTTTACAAGTGCAGTTCTGGAACTTCCTGACATGGCGAAGAGGGACAGGGTGTTCAACTTCATTATTGGATTGAACCCTTGGGCACACAATGAAGTGAAAAGGAATAAGATTAAAACACTTGAGGAAGCTTTTGCTGCTACGGATCGGTTGGTGGAGCTTTATGATGAGACTTTTGATGATAGGAAGAAGAAGTTCGATAAGCCAAAAGAGAAGAAGAAGGATGATGCTTCGAAATTAGATGATAAGTCGAAGACGAAGAAAGCCTTGAAGTGTTGGATATGTGCTGAACCACATACGACGAAGAATTGTCCTTCTAGACCAAAAGTGGCTGCTATTTCACAATCTAATACAAAGAATGAATAAGCTTCTTTGGGGATGATGCAGATACTTGGTTCTACTACTGTTACAAAGGTGATCTCTTCGAGGAATTGTCCTTCTAGACCAAAAGTGGTTGTTATTTCACAGTCTAATACAAAGAATGAATAAGCTTCTTTGGGGATGATGCAGATACTTGGTTCTACTACTGTTACAAAGGTGATCTCTTGAGAGGAACGGTTTGGAGTATGTTCGGATGAAGATTGGGGGCGTTGATATACTCAATATGGTGGATAGTGGGGCTACTCACAGCTTCATGAGTGAAGATACTGCGAGAAGGATTGGGCTGAAGTTTGTACTGGTGAAGGCACAAATGAAGACAGTGAATTCTCCTCTTGATTATGTTCTTGGTGTAGCTGAAAGAGTGGACACAACACTACGTGAGTGGACCGGGAAAGTCGACTTCACTATAGTGCGAATTGATGACTATGAAGCTGTGCTAGGGATGGAATTCTTGAAACAATTTGATGCTATGATTGTCCCACATTTGAAGAGGCTGTACATTTACGATGGAAGGAATTATGTACCCGTTGGTGTTCCAACCATTGGAGTGACAAAGCCTGATTTTAAGTTGGCAGTGATGCAAATGGAGGATGAGAAGCAAATGGAAGACATGAGTGGTTGTCTACGGTTGAGACAAAGCTTATCGAGCAATCATTGGTCATCAGGACACTATCTGATAGTATCTTGGATTTTTCACGAAGGGTAGAAGTGGTTGAGGATGATGATGATGACGAGGAGGCATATGTGACGGCCAAATGTATGAGAGGAGGATCGGGTCACTTATCTACAGAGGATGGAGATAGAGAATCCTGACAGATGGATTGAGATTATTAGTGAGGGTGAGCCTTCAGGCTCTACTCCCTCCACAGCTTCTTAGATGACATAGAAGATGGGGCTCATTATTAGCTGCTCATGGCAGTGAGTCCTTAAAACAAGCTGAGCAGGTATGATATATGGTGCAGGGATGGCCTGGCATCAAGCATCATGACATGTCGCAGATGGGATGGATTTTCCATGGACCTAAGCATGGGGTGAGATTCTTGGTAAGTACAAGATGTGGTAGAATCCAAGATAGACTCGTGAAGTCATAAGGATGGACATTCTTATGATTTGAGCATGACAGTTGGACTGATCACCCGGCTAGTTTGAGTCAAGAGGGTTAGCAGTGTACATGTTGGCATCAAGCAGGAAGGATGATAGTTCATAGGATGGAACAACACATGATGGAGATGAAAGTTCTACATATGTTGCAGGGATGTTTAAAGTATGTGGAGGAGTTGATATCATGGACCAAGGATGAGACAGTTATTGATGATGATCTTGGTGGATGGCTACCAGGATGGGATGTTGTCGAGGACGACAACGATTTCAGGTGGAGGAGGATGTAAGGACCTGCGGTCCTTGGCACACCCACTAGCACGATGTGCGACAACTTGTTGGCAAATGAGCGACTTGAACGAACAAAGTGCGAGCTCATGACCAAGGTGCGTTGGACATATGTGATAATGCGCACGAAGGAAGGGTGAGCGATAGTTTATATGGTGTGGGGAGGCATTTACGCATACCCACGAGCCGATCTACACATTAGTGCAACATGAACGAAGGCTGACCTATAACAAAGGGTGTTTTGTGATGGTGTGTAGGGCATTGGCAAGTCAGCTTGGGTAGCGCGACTTGCCTAATGCACCATATATATATAGCGGATTTTTGGAGCGAGAAGCATCCATCATTCGAACACATCATTCGATCGTCACAAGGAGTAGTGTGAGGTGTAAGAGGCCGCAGAAAGGCACAGTCTTATGCGCCCACCCTTGACTTGGTTGTATCAGGTGAAGGCGTGGGCTAGGTCGCCTATCGTTCGGAGGAGCGTGGGTAAGCCTCGAGTGAGGGCACCCACCGGGCAGAAGTAAACGACATGGGTGTAACTTGGTTAAAGAGCGCCCAACATTCGGTTGGTGAACACGGGTGACTCGTGGGTGAAGGCGTCGGTTGTTTGGTGAATGAGTGACTCGGGTGAGTCGCCCGTCGTGCACAAAGAAACAAGGTTCGGTTGAGGAGTGCGGTGGGCAGCTCTTGTGAGGGCACGCCCTCCCAGCTCACGCAAGGAACTTTGGTTATCACACAAAGGTGTAGAAAGTTGTAATTTTGCCTAAGTATGAA
This sequence comes from Pinus taeda, assembly GCA_000404065.3. Taxonomy (NCBI): domain Eukaryota; kingdom Viridiplantae; phylum Streptophyta; class Pinopsida; order Pinales; family Pinaceae; genus Pinus; species Pinus taeda. The sequence continues at coordinate 157,074 of APFE030079217.1, read as the reverse complement.
ACTTGGTGTTTCCCAAGTATACTTGTAAAGCTTTGTAACATTGAAATATTGTATAATATATTGTATTCAGGCAAACTCATTGTTCAGGGAGCTGCCCCTCCTTTTATGATGTGCAATTGTGTTCTCTTATATAATTGTTGATGATAATGAATGTGTATGGGTGTTCATTGGTATAAAGGAAACATAATAATTAGTTGGTTGAGAAACACAAACTAAGTAGGACATATGGTTAGGCATAGTCCATGAACATAAGTATTGGTGAAAAGAAAGTGTTCGGTGGTGCCACACCTTGCTAAGAGCGGTTGAAAGACTATCGCCAACCTAGGGGCGTGACACCCCCCAACACGAGTCGGTGTATATTGAACCGATGACCTATGCTCTGATATCAATTTATTGAAAAAGAAGAGGAGGTAAAACATAAATTTAACACACAAAACACACGAGTTGCAGCTCTTCTATTGATCAAACAAAACTTAATTGATTACAATGAACCCAATGAGGGGTATTTGAACCTTTTCCGACTAACGACTCATCTAAAATAACTTGACATGCAACCACACACTAAATTCGACTATGAATTCACTCGACTTGACTCAATGAACAGACTCTCTAATTTTAGCCAACTCTTAAAGCTAGAGTATTAGTTATTTTAACAAAGCCCACCTGCACAATATGTAGCTACAGTTGAATAACAAACAACTACAGTTGCATTGTGACTTCGTCTATATATCCATCCTTCTGTATTGTTCATTTTTAGTCCGTTAGCTTTTTTTTTAGTGGAAAAAAATGTTTCTTCTATATATTCATAAAAAATATAATATATTTGCAAGTATATTCATACTTCATTTGTATCTGGAAAAGATCTCATATGTAATCTATTTCTTAAATCACTGAGTTCATAATGTCTAGTTTTGTTACTGCTACTCAACTTAGTGTTGCATATGCCCTCAAAAAAGAATAATATGCCAAAGTTTCTCCTTTCCAATACCTTCTTACTGCTATTCAGTATTTACATTACATTTTCCCCAAAATTATGGCACAGTCCTACAAAATACAAAATCTACTATGAGTAATTAATGCTATCAGCATTAATCACAACCCTTTGTTCAAAAGAAGAAAAGTAGAGCTTACGTGGATTGTAATATTTCATTATCTTGATATGGTCAAAATGGATGGAATCTGCCCATGATATGGTCAAAGTGGACGGAATGTGCCCATGATCTTTACCATGGTGTTCACCCTCATTTTTCGAAGGAAAACAATAAAGCAAGGTTTCTAGAGAGCCCATCAAGCCTATAAAAGGGGTGAGGGGCCAGAGAGGGATCATCTTGACTTATCTATATATTTTGTCTTATTAAGAACTAGGTGAAGCTAGTTCTAGTCTGATTTCGAGACGAAAACCCCACAAAGAATTTGTGGGTGGATCCACCAAGATTCACAAGTGCGCTTCAATGTCTTTGTTTTCATGTCTTAAGCAATCGTGCATACCATTTGCAGGGCTTCCAATCTTGTTGTATGGACGTGTTATTTTCTTGAGCGAGTAATATAAATAAAGGGTTGCATTTCTAGATCTAGCACACTTTAGTGTTATGATTGAAGTAAACTTTCAAACAGGAACAATAACACTAAAGTGTGTTAGATATGCTAAAAATTTTAACGTTTGTGATCATACATGGATCCTTAGTAATTACTCTCTTGGAAAGAAAATATGTTGTCTTGTTTTTCTCATTATATATATGGTCGAAATCTATATGATGGAAGGTGCTTACTAGCATTCCTATGGGCTTCATCTAATTATTTGATATGGGTGGATTGAATCCCTTCACCCGGACTATGATGCCCTTAGTGTCTCCATATATCTGAATGTGCTCCTTACCAAGCCATTTTGCCGATACTAGGACTCCCCACACGTCCATAATCTATGATTTACTCTTTGTACCCTGTCCACCTTCCCACCAAAAGTAGAAAAATGTCTAGTTCAATGACTATGAAAGAGCCATACCCACATTTTCTCCTTAAACATGCACCATTAAAAAAACCCACTAAAAATACTTGCCATATATCTCTGAGTTTGCCTTTTCTATACCTGTTACTCTTCTTTGATCATTCAATTTAGTTAAAATATGCGACTTTCTTAATGACATCTTCCCGGACCAATTCTCTTTGTTTTCAAAAATAAATGCATTGGTGATGTATAGAAAAAGAAATCTGTAACTTATATGGCTTTTGAACCAAGAGCGATGGCAAGAAGTCAATGACTCATAATGATGTAGTGGAGAAATGTTGTAGTATTCCATAACCCCATACCAAAGTGCCCTAGAAAATGAAGTGGAAATGAGGATTGTCTTCTATTTCATTTTCATTCTGTTAGTTGTCCTTTCAGATTTTGACGACGAGTTGTGGCTGTGGCGGCTGACCCTTCAAGTTGAGGAGGTGCTGTCGTGGAAGCGATGGAGCAGGTGCCGAGGCGATGGCCACTTCGGTCTACGTTTCAAATCACTGCAGGAAAGAAATTTTCAGCCGCATTGCTACATCAACTGCAGCCTAAGAAAAAATCAACGGATGCCAAATCCCTGGCCACCATACTCTGCTAGCTGAAAGGCATACCAAGCGATCGGTCGATTATTTTGCGGATGAAATGTGGTATAGAGAATATAAAAGTTGAAGCGATGGACAGAGACATGGTAACGATGCCGATGGACAAAGGTTACAGAAATATCGCTTTTGTAGGGCCCCACATCAATTGTGGGACAACTATTTCCAACGTACACTATTATTTGGTAGGGCATAGAGATACCAATGAAAAAGATGTATGAACTGAGGTTCGATTTATTCGCAGATAGGAATATGTTTTCGAATAGAAAATACTATTCGAGATTTAGGTCTTTTATTTAAAAAATTAAACCAGTGAGAAAATCTAAGAAAAATCTAGTAAACAGCTTGAAAAATGAATAAAACTAATGGAATGGATAATGTCTGGCCTAATGTCTATTTAACTCGCTGATTTAATCTTGAGTAATCATTTCGATTCACACAATGAGGACGAGAATTGTATGGGTTCATTTCATTTAGAATCACAGAATGGTTATAAGAATTGTTTGTATTCATTTCATTACGATGTCTTCCCGGTGAGTCGAAGGTCATCCCGCTAATAGTTGATTAGATCACCCAAAAATCAATTTAACGCCCAATTATTCACCCCGCTAATAGCTGATTAGATCGCCCAAAAATTAATTTAAACGCCCAATTATTCCCACGACTAGTGTCACGAGCCGGACCAACGTTGGTAGTCTAATTCACAAGTATGGTTGTTTTTAATTGAAATTTTACAAAGTTTTTAAAAGTAGGGCTGATTTTAATTGAAAATTTATAAAATTTGATTTCAAGTTGTTTAATCTGTAAAAAAAAAAATCAGAGTACTGAAACTATGAAACTATTTATGTATCTGAACATATATTTAAAACAAAAAAATTACAATATTAATTGAAATGGTATTGTAAAAATTTTGGTGAAAAACTATCTTACTAGACAAATCGATGAAATAAATATTTTATAGTTTTCAATGACGTACATTTTTTACTTGAGAATTATGGTCGCACTATTTTATCGTGCATGACTAGGAAATGAATATTTTAAGGCTATTGAATCAAAATGTAATCCGCTCGATTAGCTCCCATCCCAGTGCAACCGTTACAATCCAAATGCTTACCTCTTTGTTGGACGGGGTAACGAAGGCAGACACTCCCCTTTCACTGCTGGCATAGGATCCCTTTTTGTTATGGATCAAAGCCGCTACACCATATTAGTAGAATAAAAAGGATGTGTTTATCAAAATGAAACTGTGGACGTTATTCAACGATAAGTACTAGTTGGCAAATCATCTACGTTATTGTCAGGCTCCTGGCTAACGCTCTGTTCACCTGACCATAATTTAGATAATGCCTTTGCAGTCAGGCTCTTCACTAACGCTTCTGTAACGGATTCAGAAGCCCACATCTCTACCAGTTAGGGATGGTGCCGCATTTATTACGCATTGCATTCTTGTAGCATGCTGCATATTAACCTTCCAACCTATAAGTAAAACATGGACAAAAACGCAATGACAACAACAAAGTGAGTTCTCTATGTACTTTGGATGGAAGAACGTGCCCAGAGAGATTCAACTCAGTCATTATCTATGCAAGAAGTCATTTACAAAATGACGGGAAACTATTGCTCCACGATGCAATATTCGCAGTAAAAACCTTACAACAAACTTTGCAAATTTGAGGATATAAGGGATTCTACTCTCTCCTTTTCTCAACAAAGATTAATTAAATATTAACTGATTTGTTAATTTACTCCGTTTTTTTAAGAGCATTTTGATTTCCCTTAGTTGCAACATTGGCAGTTTTTTGCTTTTCCATTGAGCGTCTTTCTGTGAATTGTAGGAATTTAAGTGGAGCCATGGAAAAACATAGTAAAACGCATATGGTTACTTAGATTGAAAAATCAACGAAGCTTGAGAATTCTTCTCACATTAAGATGCCAATTTGTTACACTACAATAAAAAGTGATTACATAAGAACATATAAGACTACGACTATTTGTTTGACTCAATATAAGGTCTGGTTTGATATGGCCTAACTCATTACTACAAATTACTACTTGCCCATTGAATACACTAAACAACCAAAACTATTGACTAAGTAAACTATTTAACAAGTGAAAGATATATTCAATATGACTTTCAAACACTTCCCTTTAATTTTGATTTCATAGAATTCATAACTATTGTGTTTGAAATTCAAAACTTTCTCTTTGCCATTTCCTTTGTAAAGATGTCTGCTAACTGATTTTTGGAATTGCAAAACTGAAGATCTACTTCAACATTCTTTACTATCTCTCATATGAAGTGAAAGTGGGTGCCAATGTATTTACTCTTGTAAAGAAACACAAGATTTCTAGAAAGTGAAATACATGAATTATTATCATAGGAAATAAGAGTTGGCTCCTTCTCTTTAGGTTCAAGATTGCTTATCAATATTCTTAACCAAACTACTTGGCATGTTATTCCTATTGATATTACATAGTTTTCTTTTACTAATGAAATATAGACAATATGCTGCTTTTTGGATTCCCGTGAAATCATTCCTATACCAAGGTGAAATACATATCCCTAGGCACTCTTTATGTCATGAATACTTCCTAATACTTCTTGCTTATCACTATTTGTGTAAAAGACATGATTGTTGTCTTTGGAATAAGTGTAGAAAACTCCATATAATATTGTTCCTGTAATATACCTTAAAAATTATTTTCCCTACTTTTTAATAGGTTTCTTTTAATGGCTTCATAAACCTGGACATTAGGTTGACTGAATACATTATGTTATCCCTTCTTTCTATGTGATACATTAGGTTTCCTACTAATTTCTTGTACAAAGTGGAATTCATTGTTGGACTATTATCATCTTTTCCAAGATTGGTTTCTAGGAAAATTCGGGTGTTTGTTGGCTTGCATTCACTCGTACCTAATCTTGTCAAAATGTTTGCTGCATATCTTTTTTGACAATTGAAAATTCCCTTTTCATATTGTTCAACTTCTATTGCAAGAAATATTTCATGTGATCAAATATTGGTGATCTCATATTCCTTGTCCATATTTGTTTGAAAATCGCCAAGCTACAAATCTCCTATGTAAATCATATCATCAACATAAGTGTAAACAATTAAAATATTGCCTTGCATGTTTGTTTTCATATAAATAGTACATTTGTTAATGCTATGTTTGAATCCTTTGTTCACAGATGAGAATCAGTTCTATTGTACCAAGCTTTGGGGGTTCGCTTTAAACTATACAAAGCATTTTTTAACTTGTAAAATTTCATCTCTTGACCCTTGACTTCATATCCTAAAGGTCAATCTACGCAAACTTCTTCCTTCAATATCCTATTTTAAAATGTTGATTTGACATCCATTTGGTAACTTTTCCAACAATATTTTGTTGTTATTGCGAATGCTATTTTAGAAGTATCCAAACTTGCTACCAAGGCAAAGGTGCCTTCATAATCTACTCTAGGTTGTTGTGTAAAGACTCTTGCTACCAATCTAGCATTATGCTTCTCAATTTGTCATTTTAATTAAACTCATTCTTATAGGCCCATTTGACTCTAAAACATGTTTTTCCTACTAGTGGATCTACAGGACTTCACATGTCTTTCTCCTCTATTGATACAATTTCGTCATTCATAGCTTTGACCCATTCCTTGTTTTTAACTGCTTCTTTAAAATGTATTAACTAGAAAGACAACAAGGCAAAATCTACTTATTCATTATCTATCTATTCATAAATTTCTCTCAATTTTCTTTTTTTATGTGGAATAGTGGGATAATATTCACTACATTAGGGGGGATTGTATGCATTTTTTCTTCTTTAGTTTTCCCCTTCAACTAGAATGTGTAGCCAAGGAAGTCCTTGTCTTAGTTGTAGTAGTATCATTTCTTCACTTGGTTCAAATACATGTGGAGAAACTTGATTGGTATTTATTCTATTAACTTGAAAAATTCATTCTTTATCTTCAATTAATTTAACATCTCTTAAAATAATTTATTTTATAGTGACAACATTGTACAATTTATAAGCTTTGGATTCTTCACTACAACCAACAAATATGCATTTTTTTGGGCATGTGTTATATTATTTTCACAACTAGCCCGAGGAGTTGTTCAATTATGTCATGTGTAGCATGGGGGTCGTATGGGGGGCAGCATCCCCCCTACACGAGGTTCAGGGTAGCGCCCTAGAAATTATTTTTTATGTGGACCCAATAATTGTTTGGATAACCCAAGGATACTCTGTGAACCTACCCATGGTTTTGGGCATAGTTTTTTTGTTATGATGACTTTGCCCATAGTATTTTGTAGATATGGTCAAAGGAGCTATAGTTATGTTCTAATCTAGAGTTAATGGATTGGTGTTCATGAATTCTTTGACATGTATATAATGTATTATAACATTGAAATGAATATAATAAAAAATAAACCTAGTTTTCTCAGTTTTTGGTTCTAGGAGAAAATATATGTATATATTTTTTTATGTTCTAGCCATTGTATATTTTTTGATGTTTTTTTAAAGAATTCGTTTGTAGGTAATTTATGTACAAGATTAAAACCTACATATTTTATTTTTGTTGTCTGATTTGCTTTCTCATTTTCTCTAAAACATGTGCATAAGCTACACAACCAAATATTATCAAATGTAATATAGTTTTCTTCATACCACACCAAGCTTATAAGGGAACGCAGTGTTTGACGCTATTGGTTTGATATCTAATCAAAATATAAACTAAGCATGCTACTTGTTCTACCCAATATTCATTTGGACGATTCTTTTCCTTCAACATGCTTCTAGTCATATTCATGATGTATGCTTTTTCCTTTCTACTACATTTTTTTGTGGAGTGTACCTTAGTGTAAATTTTCTTTTGATACTTTGATCCCTAAATTATATTGCAAATTATCCATGATCATATTCACCTTCTCCATCTGATCTTAATACTTTAATTTTCTTACCACTTTTCTTCTCCAGAATCGCTTTGAATTGCTTGAGTTTTTAAAATGTATCATAGTTGTTTTTAATGAATAAGACACGCAACATTCTACTGAAGTTACTAATAAAGTTTAGAAAGAAAAAACTTCCTCCTATTGAATGGGTTTGCATTAGACCATAAAGGTCTATGTGTAATAGCTCAAGTTGACTTTAGAGTCTATAGCTCGAAACATTTGCAAAAATGTTTCTTTAGTCTTTGGCAAGGATACAACCTTCACATGGATTTTGATGGACATCGATCATAAGTAGACCTAGGGCCATGCATTTATTTTCAAAATATCAAGACTATTAAAATATAAATGGCCATATATAAGAGGCAATAACCATGTTTCATCAAAACTTGTTACAACCTGAGCATGTGATAATGATTGCTTGACATTTCTCATTACTAGAGGAAACATCCTATTTTTTATCATTTGGATCCTTAGCATGACTTTCTCATAGGGTGGCTGGTCAAGAATTGTGCAATTAGGACCTTTTAACTTGGCATGAAAACAATATTTACTCATTTGTTCTACACCTAATAGATTACGTTTTAGATTTTCTACATAGAAGACGTCATGAATGTCCCTATTTTCATTTTGCTTGTTTACAATTATAACAATACCTTTTCCTAAGGCACTAACAAGATGGTCATCCCCCAATTTAATCTTAGATTTAATTGTTTCATCAAAACTTGAAAAAACATTTTTGTTACTTGTTATATGGTTACTGCAACAAATGTCAAGTAACCAAATATCTTCTCTGTTGTTTTCTTGTGTTGTTGAACAAGAAAGAAACATGGAAGATGGTGTGCCTTCAAAAGTGCTTGAAACATTTGCGCTAAATTTGTTCAAATCTAACTATTTTTTCTTGTATTCACTTTCAAAATGGCCATACTTCTTATGGAAATAACATTGTATATTTGACTTTTCCATTCTTCGTCTTCCTCTGTTATTTTTTTTCTCTTCCTCTTTGATTTTGAGATTGATCATGTGGTTGTTCAAGTTGAATTGGTACATAGTTTCCATTGCTATAATATATTCTTTCACTTATTTCTCTGCTTTTATTATCTCTAAATCTTCCTCTAGTAATTATGGTTTGATTTTGAGAGACAAATTATAATAAGTCATTTCTACCTTTAATTTCAATTCATGATTTAACAATGATCTTATCAGCTATTTAACTAAAAATTGGACAAGTTCTTTACTTTCTTCTATGGTTGTCGCAAACATGTCAAATGAAGGTGTAATACTTCTGAGAATATTCTCAGCCGTCTTTTCGTTGGTGACATCCTCTCCATGTTTTTTATGCTAAATTACTACCTCCATGACCTAAGTGATAAATTGATCTACTAGTCCAGTATCTCTCATTTGAAAATTTTGAAACCTCTTGAAAAGGATCTGAAGCTTTGCATTTTTGACCTTGTCTACGCTTTGTTATACTTTTTCCAAAAAAAACCAACGTTGGTGAGCACTAGTTACTACAATCTTAGGGATTCTCGAGTCCTCAACTCCATGGGAAGATTCCACAATTATCTTGAATCCTTTTTTTTACTCTATGTTAAAGCATTTATTTGGGAATTTGCCATCATTTCTAACTTTGCAGCTTCAAGTACTTCATATTTTGTTGCCATTGTTTCTCAAAAACCCAAATTATTCAAAAATAGCTTGATCTTACTTACTTGTATTTCATACTTTGTACCATTTAGCATGGGACCATATTTGTTCTTATGGTTGGTGGAATCCATGATTGGATTTGGTAACAACTCCACCTTTTCATTGAATGGTGGGTTTCTCCCTGATTTTCAAACCAATTAAACCCTAATAGAGATCTTAAAACCTTGGCACCAAAACCATTTGGCTTACAATGGTGATTGTGAGAACTCCAAATAAAATTTTGCACTATTAGAGTTTCTCCCTATAAGGCTTCGAATGGGATTTACAATGGCGGCTCCATAAAAACAATCTCATTGTAAACACATCTAATGGAAGATCAACAATGAAATCTTTAGTGAAAAGGTTTGAAACTATAGTTAAAGCATAAATGTATATTACAAGCTTGTTCTTGTAGTTTTCTCTGGTGATTTCCCTCTAAATAGTACGAAATTGAGATATGGAGGACTGGCAGAAGCTTTTCACTTGGCATAATAGGGCAAAAATTTAAAGACCCACAAAGAAAAACAATAATTAACATTCCTCCACCAGAGTGGAAATATTTCATCTCAAATTCTCATTTCTGCCTGAGCCCACAAATCTTCGACACAACTCTATGGCACTAAATACACGCAGAAAAATTCGATTTAATCTATCCATTTTGAAGAAATGATCAAGAATATTCATAATCTCAATGTTGTAAATAATTTAATCCAAAGAGACATCTGTTGTCCTCATTTTAATATTTTTTTAGTCAGTTACACAAAGCTATTACTTTCATAAATATTTATGTATCGCATGAAGTGTTTTCCTATATGAAAATGCTTTTTCCCAATTGTGGTTGGTTGTCAATGTGTCAGTGATTTACTCGTTATTGTTAAAGGAAAGTAATCGATATTTAGGTGGACCGACGATGGCCTTAAATATGAGTGCTTTCATAAATATTTTTGTATCGCATGAAGTGTTTTCCTATATGAAAATGCTTTTTCCCAATTGTGGTTGGTTGTCAATGTGTCAGTGATTTACTCGTTATTGTTAAAGGAAAGTAATCGATATTTAGGTGGACCGACGATGGCCTTAAATATGAGTGTTTCTTTGTTTGTGATGACATTGTCGGTTGTGCATCTTTATTATTAGTACCCACCACATGCACAGCTGGGACTATTGTAATCGACTAGCGATGTTAAAACATTAGTTTACTTATTTTATTTATTTTTTATTACTTCTGATCACTTATAAGCAAAGATTTTAGGTACAGATGGTTTCACCGGCCAAAAGCATATATTATATGTCCTTATTTCATAAGTCTGTTTACATAGCATTAGTTTACATCAGTGAAACAGATATTAAATGCTATGAAATTATATAATTCTAAGCTAAAGTAAGTTGCCAGGGTTTTAATGTGTTGCATGTTATTGCGGTGTCTATTGCAATGTGTGCGATGTCTATTGTAGCATGTGTGCAATGTCTATTGTAGCATATATGGAATGTGAGTTGGTCTTTCTCGACCTTACAGTATCACTACTGTCAATGCATGTTGCTACGGCTGATAGTGAGCCTTACAGTGTCAGACGAATGGATAAACTCCTTTCAATAGGTTTGGAATTAGATATGCTTTGAACCAGAAGAAATACCAAAAGGATACAAGGGTTCTCAAACTGCCTTTTGTTCTCCGACGGGATCTACTGTCAGCTCAGATGCAACTATATTTTCTCCAGGTAGTTAGATTAAGTTACTAGTTAGTAAGATCTTGTTCTTGCCATCATTCCTGGTGTTTGTAGTGATATTTTCACTTTCCTCACTTGTGCCTTACTCCCCTTAATGTTGACCCTTATAAAAATCTTCTGTTGTGGGCTAATTTGAACTCATGCTGATTTAGAATTATATGACTCATCAATGAGTATCAAGAACTATAATTTTTCTGGCTTACCTTGAAGTTAAAGCTCAAGTTGATCTGAGATATCATCTTCATTGGCCATTAAAAGTCCTTTGCTAGTGAAGTCCTGTTTCCTTTTTGTTGTAACTGACACTTTCCATAGGTGTAGCTATGCTTGGACGATACTATCTCCTTTATCAGTTCAGGTTGGAGAAGTCTTGTTTCCTTTTTGTTGTAACTGACACTTTCCATAGGTGTAGCTATGCTTGGACGATAGTATCTCCTTTATCAGTTCAGGTTGGACTACTACTAGTCATAGCTCCACAACCCACCACAAATATGAATTGACTCCCTACACATTTTATCACATCCGTGAACACAAGTAATAACTACACGGTCTGAATAAATTATTGTTCTACTTCAATTAGCCTCAAGCTACTCAACCCTAGATGTAACACAAATCATAATAACAAATAGAAATTTCAAGACTTTGCGGTATGCAAGGCTCATGTATTTCCTAAGAATTGAATTAATGTATTGAGATCCTTGAGATTCCTTGCACCAGGAAGTCACTGTGGTAGATCGGTATCAAAGTACATCAGCAACCCATTTTATCCCCGAAACAGATATGTCTTCTACACTCTAGGGTGAACAACCATACGTCTACCGAAAGAAAGCAAGTTCATCACTTTTCCACATTAACATTTGTAACGGCACATTCTTTGCATCGACCTCTATGGAAACCCTCATTTCTTCAACCTTGGTTATCAAACCCTCTCCTGCGTTAGAAACCCTAAATTTTTTATCGTTTATCCTCCTTTCTTCACCAGTTTCGGATCTAAGGCCCCATAAATTATTCTAGATGATGTCCACCAATCTCCTCATCAACTTGCCCTCATCCTAAAGGGAAACAATCGTGTTGGATACACTCAACTGAAACAATCACAAATTATACAAACAAAGATTCAAATTTAAGAGTATTTCAGCCCATACTTTCCATCATGATAAACAAGTCTCCAGGTTGAATCCCTATTACATTATTTCATTGTGTTATGGGAGTTTTCGGGAGAATTCGCATTACCCTGCCTACCTACAGTCCGACCTATTCCAGGCACCCGTTCTTTCAGTATGTTCAATGAATGAATGGATATGGAACTACAAGAATCTCCTTAATAAGCGAATTTGGAATTGAGCGAAGGTACACTGGATCTCGATCATAAAGAGATGTTGGTTCTGGATGTGTTGTGAGGTAAACTACTTTTACTAATTACTATGTTGTTGCCCATGCTTCTTAAACAATTTAAGGATGTATTTTTTAAGCCCTGAAGAAAAACGAGGATGTATTTTGTAAGCCGTGGAGAAAAACTATAACAAAACGAGGTAGCACCTTAGGGGAAAAATGAGACAAGTGGCACTCATAAATGAAATGTGTAAGTCCATCAAGTTAGTCTTTATATATGTGATTACGTGTATCGCTTTATATTAAAATTAAAAATTAATTAGAAAGCTACTTAACTTGTTTTTATTTAGGAAATTATTAATTATCATTAAAACTATATTCTCACCACCACTTAACCAAGTGCTCTTGGAATGAGGTGGGGTCTTCCAAATTCTCTTAGAAAACAGAAACAATCCCTCTTTACTCGAAGCTGTTGCAGGATAACAACACTGACGAAAAATAGGCTCACAACCTATGAGCTAAGACTTCATCTTTTTAGCAGCGATGATCCTTTCCATGGTTGACAACATTAAACATTTGGGAAATGATAGCCATTTCAAAATCGAGATAAAATCAATGCTAGATTATGTACAAAGTTCAATGCTCTTAGAATTATCGTCATTATTTATCTTTGATTTACATAAATGGTATACACTTGATTATAAAGAGAAATTAATTTCATGTGCAGCTACTATAGAGAAGAAGGAATCCAATGCCGTTTGGTTGTTAATGATACATGCCATATGTTTTTTCTTCATCAATTTCAACATTTCCTCAATCACCTTACTATTGTGTTTAGAAGGATATTAACATATTTTGACTGTGTATCATTGTATGTGCATGGATAGCTCTTGTATAAGTAGGGTATCTTCTACCCTTGTTGAGGATTCATGTGATTGAGTGCAAGCTACCATATGAAATTCGGGCTCCTTACTTGCATTTTAGAACATGGCATCAGAGCATTAGTTGTATTTTAGTGTGCAGTTACCCAAAATTGCCCAAGTCTGCTCATTATATTACCCAGTTCCCTCTGTATTGCGCTCCATTTTTAAGGCTACCTATTGTCTTAGATAAAATGTGAACATAATTGAAAAAGAAGGAGATGTAGCTCACAGGTGAGGCTTGCACCTGGAGACTACACTCAGAACAGAGAGATCACTCTCTTACACGCTACATTCATGAATGAAAGATTATATCATTAAGTACAACACCAGAAATTAGGAAGTTGCAACCAAACCCCTAAACTCTAAGAACTAATCCTAAACTAGGGAGGTACGTTACAACTTGTGTAACCATTTTCTCCATTAATACAAAATAATATAATTATTTTCAACTCCCCCCCCTTAATGGATAAAGGGTTTTCCTGAACTCCTAGCATCCTTCTAAACAATTCAAACTTCACACGTGCAAGAGGCTTTGTAAAAATATCAGCCATATTGTCACAAGTTTTATAATATTCAATAATAATTTCTTTTGACTGTAGTTTCTCTCTGATTAAATGGAACTGAGTGTCTATATGTTTGGTGTTATTATGAAACACTGGATTGTATGCCAATTTAATGGTGCTCTGATTGTCGCTTTTGATGGAAGTGGAATTCTTCTGTTCTTTTCCTGCATCATTGAGAAGCCTTCTCAACCAGATCGCTTCACACATCGCTGCACACAATGCTTGATACTCAGCTTCACATGAAGACAAGGTTACAGTGCTCTTCTTCTTGCTACTCCATGCTATGACCCCGGGTCCTATGCTGAATGCGTAACCTATGATGGATCTTTGATCATCCAAGTTACCTACCGAGTTTGAATCTGAAAAACCTGCTAGAATAGCATCAAATGTGCCAGTGTATAAAATGCCATAGTTAACAGTACCATAAAGATACCTCAACACACTTTTTGTTGTTACCCAATGACTTTCAAACGATTTTGACATGAATTGGGTCAACACACTAACAACATATGCCAAGTCAGGTCTGGTTGTTGTGAGATATATCAAGCTGCCAACGAGTTGTCTATACATTGTAGCATCAACTTCCTTAGTGTCATCGTCACTGCACAACTTCAGATTCTGCTGCAAAGGTGTCACTGTTGATCTACACTGATCCATACCAATCTTTTCCAACAGATTTTTGGCATACTTCCCTTGGGTAAGAAAATTTTGCCCAGTATCTCTCCATGCTTCTAGTCCGAGACAGTAATAAAGGATTCTGAGATCTTTCATCTCAAAAACTTGTGCCATAAGCCTTTTGATTCCTCTAATTAAATCATTTGCATCTCCTATTATAATCATGTCATCTACATACAAAGAAATCAGAATAATCTGCCCCTGCTTATTGTACTTGGTATACAAATTTGGGTCATTTAAACTTCTATGAAAGCCATACTCTAAAAAGAAACAATCAACATTTTCGTACCAAGACCTCGGTGCTTGCTTTAAGCCATATAAAGCCATTTTCAATCTACAAACAAGATGTTCCTGCCCTTGCTTTACAAACCCTTCTGGTTGTACTAAGTAAATTTCTTCTTTTAACTCACCATTTAAAAACGCAGATTTAACATCAAGCTGGTGTAGCTCCCAATTATATTTAGTAGCTAAAGAAATAAGCATTCTGATTGTATTTAACTTTGCTACAAGTGTAAAAGTATCATCAAATTCTATACCTTCCTGCTGTGAGTATCCTTTTGCAACTAGCCTAGCTTTTAATTTCTCTATACTTCCATATGCATTCATTTTTGGTTTAAACAGCCATTTGCATCCTATGGGTGTTTTATTCTTAGGCAGTTCAACTAAATCCCAAGTGTCATTTCTAAGAATAGATTCTATCTCTTCATTCATTGTAGCCCTCCACTCCTTAAATTGACTAGCTTCTTTGTAATTAGTGGGCTCTCCAATGTTCAAAACATTTGACATCAAAGCATAGTCTCTCAATTTTAATGGTTTTTGAGTCTTCCTACCTGATCTCCTTGGTAGGGGATTCCCCTCAAAATTGTTTTCTTCATATCTAAAAGGGCTTGCATTATCACCTTCTTCCTGTTCTTCCTTTTGCTCTTGTTTCTGCTCCTGCTCTCTTTCATCTTCGTTGTTTTCATCCATCAACAATGGAATGTGCCAATCATCACCAATGTCATCTTTCCCTTCATGTACTTGTTCATGAAACACTACATCCCTACTTGCAAATATCTTACGAGACTCAGGATTGAACAATTTATATGCTTTAAGTTATGTTTAATAACCAACAAAGATGCATTTAACTGCTTTAGGGTCTAATTTCTTCCTATCAGCTTTGGGTATATGGGCAAATGCTTTTGACCCAAATACTCTTAGATGGTTTATTGCTGGTTTGAATCCATATAGAGCTTCAAAAGGAGTTTTGAAGCAAAGATACCTGGTAGGACTTATGTTCTTCAAATATACAACAATATTAATAGCCTCTGCCCAAAAATTATTAAACAGACCCTTACCTTGTAACATTCTGCTTGCGCACTCCACTAAGGTTTTTTTTTGCGCTCTGCAACTCCATTCTGCTGTGGTGTGTGTGGCACTGTAAACTGTTGAACAATCTTGTGAGATTTGCAAAATTTCATGAATTCCCCTAGCTTGTATTCTCCCCCTTGATCAGATTGGAGAATTTTTATACTCTTACCAATCTGTCTTTCCACCAAGGTTTTAAATTCTATAAAGCACTGGAAAGTCTGACTTTTCTTACTCAGAAAATAAACCCATCAATATCTAGTGTAGTCATCAGTAAATAACAAAAAATAATACGCTCCACCTAGTGACCTTGTCTGCATAGGTCCGCATATATCATTGTGCACTAGTTCTAAAATATCTGTTTCCTTCCTCCTATCATGCACAGGAAACTGTTGTCTATGCATTTTACCTAAGGCACAGCCATCACAATTTAACTGAATATTATGAAAGATGGGGAGCCCCTCAACCATACCTTTTGTCTGCAATAGCATGAGGTCCTGCAAATTCAAGTGACCGAATCTTTGATGCCAAAGTTGTTCGTTTGTCGATCCTCTTGCAAACATGGCTCGCTTTGATATACTCTTTACATCCAATCTGTATAGACTTCCAACGGGCACGCCTGTTGCAACTATTTCTTTCCTACAATCCTTTATCACACAATGAGTCTTGAAGAACTGGACTTGCATATATTTATCAGTTATCATGGATACAGATATCAGATTTTTCTTCATTCCAGGTATATATAAAACATTTTTAAGGTGACTGATTTTTCCATTTGGTAACTTGACTAGAATAACCCCATAACCTTTAATCTCATATCCACTATCATCTCCCAAATAGAATTTTGATCCATATGTACTTTCTTCAAGACTTTCAAAAAATTCCTTTTTACCTGTCATGTGGGAGGATGCTCCAGAATCAACATACCAAGTATCATCTCCATTAGATGCTGAAAGGGCACAGTGGACTGTGAACAGTCGAAATTCATGACTGAAATCTTCATCTTCTTCAACATCTTCTTCAACGAAGTATCCTCTATGTTTTGCAGTTGCCAGCTTTCTCTTTGCATCATCAGCTTGCTTCTTAAAGCATACATTCTGTACATGACCCTTCTTTCCACAATAATAACATTTCTTTATAGGATTATTTGCAAGCATACCTTTATATGGACTCTTCTGCGATGTTCCTCCTTTCTGCTGTGATTATTGTTGTGGCTTCTTCCCTCTGAATGATTGCCGTTTCGCCATCAATGCAAGATCATCACTCTGGGGGTTCAAGTTCAGTCGCCGCTCCTCCTCTTGCAGCAAGATCCCTGTCAGATCTTCAAATGTGGGCACTTTCTCCCTTGCCACCAATCCAGTGATGAACATTTGAAATTCATCTCGCATCTCGTTCAGTGTGATTGTGACAAGATCGGAGTCAAACACCACCTCTCCGATGTCCCCCAATCCGTCTTTCACATCTTTAATTCGCACAATAAATGTAGCAGCAGTCTCATTTTCGTCCATCCTCATTGAAAATAACTTGCTTTTAAGTGCCATAATTTGACTTTTGTTAGGGTCTGATACAGATTTTTGATGGCCGTCCAAATCTTCGCGGATGTTTTACAGTCTCTAATGTGTGAGATAATGTTGTCCTTCATAGATATCTTCAACAAAACTTCCACCTTGTTCTCTTGTTTATCCCATTCTTGCTCCTGTGTCCATGTGTTCGGCCTCTGCTCATCACCAGTAACTATGGACCAAGCATTTGCACCCTCAAGCAAGGTCTGGATCTTAAACTTCCAGTTCGTGAAGTTAGATCCATCGAGTTTGCAAAACTTGTGGAGATAAGATTCCATCGTATTACTCATTCTGATCAAATCTACAAAATGAATCTACCCAACAGGAAAAAAAATCGATACCTGTCAAATCGGTCTATCACTTTTCTGCCACTGATTTGCTGGTCCCCTGATTTAGATCCAGCAAAATCTGACAAATCTGCAAACTGAATCCCGCTCCGATGAGAAAATTCGTCTTTTTTCAATGCAGCCGAAGAATTGATCTGATCAAAACTGATCCGATCTACCTCTCCCGGATAGATCCACAACTTCTCTGATCTGCTCCCCTCGCAAATCGTTAAACGAAGATGAGGCTTCCCACGGATCCCCTTGAAGGTTAGTTGGCACCCTCCCGAGCGAAAAACCTGCGCCCAGATGAAATCAGTGAAAGGGAAAATGCTTGGCGTGATTTTTCCATGCAATTTTGTGCCAGCCTGGTATTTTGGCACGATTAATGGCCGAACAGACGCGCCAGTTGCGCTTCCTGGTGCGACTGTTAATGTGAAAAGCACGCCAACCCCCTTCTATGTAGGAAAAAAAGAAAAAAATCATCTAAGTCCGAGCCAGGTGCTCTGCGGTCCACCTGCTCAATTGAACAGAAAGCTCTCATGTACACACGGCCATAGAGGCACCTCAAACCACAAAGGCAATTTTGCCACAAGGGCAAGCTAACCACAAAGGCACTTCGGCCACAAAGGGGATGAAAGATCAGGCTCACCCAATCTGAGCTCTGATACCAAGATAAAATGTGAACAGAATTGAAAAAGAAGGAGATGTAGCTCACAGGTGAGGCCTGCACTTAGAGACTAAACTCAAAACAGAGATATCACTCTCATACACGCTACATTCATGAATGAAAGATTACATCATTAAGTACAACACCAGAAATTAGGAAGTTGCAACCAAACCCCTAAACTCTAGGAACTAATCCTAAACTAGGGAGATACGTTACAACTTGTGTAACCATTTTCTCCATTAATACAAAATAATATAATTATTTTCAACTGTCCTCTTCCAAAAATAGGCATACTTGCCAAGATTGTAAGTATTTGCATTGCGCATTAAAGTCACTTCTATCATTGTGGTTTATTTGATTTCGCATCTCAAGATCTCCTCTTCCATGGGCAGCTCTATTGTTTTATTGCTGATGTGACACTGAAGTGTGTCGGTTATTATTTTAGTGCATATTACAGTTCTACACGATGACCTTATTGTAAGTCTTTTGTGGTTCTTACATGATTTCCTTGCATAGGTATTCATTCTCCCTGAATCACTTTGTATATAGGTGATTTTCTTGTTCTCGTACCTCGTCTCTCAAGTCAGCATTATGTATCTTATCATCCCAACATATGCTTTTGGATTTGTGTACTCTATTGTTTGGACCATAGGCTTTGTCGAGCAGTCTCGTCAAAAGCTGTTCGAGAGGAAATAAAGGCATCGGATAAATCAAATCAGTATATTCCACCTTCTAACTTTTAAATTTACCACTTTTACCCTTCCTCAAACACCTCTATTTTTTGGGGGCCAACCCTTATTTTGATTCCTCATCTTCAATTGAGATCATATTTGGGTTCTTAACTCTCGTACACATGAGAATTAGGAACCTAAGATCCCTTTCCATCTAATTAAGCTCTAGGAGGGAACCAGCTATAGCAGATGATCCCTTGGTACCATGACCTACCTGACAATTGCTATGAAAGCTAGAGTTATGACTGTAGCTACACTCGTGAATGATTCACATAGTTTTCGTGCACTTAAAAATCATTATTTAAAAATGAGGGATAAGGTATTTCATTCAAACTTTACCTTCTCCATTTTGGTTCTTCTTTCCTTTGTTTTCTCTATTTAGATTTAGTTTTGTTCCTCGCTCGATCAAACTCGTCTTTAATTTTTGTTTAAATTGGTTCTACTTTACTCTGTTTGCTCTATTTAGATCCAGTTTTGTTCCTCGCTGGTAACACCATCATTTAATTGTAGAGAATAGGTTGCTTTCTGTATAGATGAATATATTAAAATATTTCATCCTGCCGATCTTGTTGGGTCAAATTTATTTTCTTGAACTCCATCAGCAGTTTAACAGATTCCAACATTTTACCTTAACAATCTGAACACTTTGAAGGTAGGGATTAGCTTCCACGCAACCTCCCTTGTTTTTTTTTTCTTCTTCGACTAAGTAAAAGTAAAATCAATTTTAAATTTCTCATAATAATTATGAAATGAGATATTTTTGGGTAAGGCATTAGAAGTCATTATGGGCAGTATATTGTTAAATGGATGGTAAAGATAATGGATTTCTAATTTAATAGGTTGTTTATAAAATAATATTTTAATAATTTATTTATTTTAATTTATTATTTATTATATTGATTTGGGAGGAATATATATATCTGGGTTAGATTTACATGGCTTATATTGAAAATTGTAGTGTCGATATGTAGGTTTGAAATTGAATATTATCATATATATATACTATATAATATATATATTATATATATATAATTTAAGGATTTTTTGAAGTGATATAATTAAAGAGATTTATTGTTAATTACAATTTCATTTTTTATAATTAGATATGATTACCTTGATACAATTAATGTCTGTCTGTTACAATTCATGTTTTATGGACAAAGAATTCATTTATTCCTCAATTTGACATTTTTTAGCAAATAACATAATCCTCAAACTATTGAGTTATTCTTGAATTTAAGATGATATCAATGTTAAACATTTTCCCACCTCACATCTTTTGGTGTTTGGCTCATACTTTCCTATGCCATGTCAATTTCTTGGTTGTTGATCTCCATTCATATAGAAGCATGCTCCTTTATTTACATTTTTTTCCACACTTAAAAAGCCCTCGCTTTACATATGTGTCTATGTTTGATTTCTTTGTGTGCCAAAAACTATTGCTACAAAAAAAACTCTAGAACTTCATGCTAACTAATTTTAATATTCCTAAAACGTTATGATATGTTTGATTTATTTTCATAATTTTTATCCTTTTAAATTTAAAATAAATATCATGTTGATTATGTCATTTACTTTTCACTAACTTTAAAAAATAAATAATCATTTTAAAATTTATTTTTTATAAATCATGCAGTTTACCATTAAATAATTGCCATGTCAATTTTATGGATATTTATCCTCCATATGGAAAAGCTTACATGTTTGGTATTTGGCCCACTAACTCACCACCTCCAACATTTCAAATAAATCTATGATTCCGCTTTGTGCCTTTTTTTTGTTTGCGAAACACTCACTCGACCGTGTTTCACTCGACCTGAAAGATTTTACATGAATATGCCATTGCTAATTTGTATTATTTCTATATAATTAATCAAATTATAGGTGCTAGCAAGTATATTATTAATGTACCAATAATATTTATTGATATTTTATATTAATATTGATATTGTAAATGACATTATTAGTAATATTTAACAATGATCAACATTTAACAATATTATTAGTAACATTATTTATAACATTTATTAATGGTCAAGTTTCACCACTAATATTTTGAATATTTAGAATATGGTCAATATGGTCATTAATAGTCAACCTTACTCTTAATATTGTGATGTCACAATGGTACAAAAATATTACCAATGTTGTGTTGAAGCCCCAAAAATCGGGTCAACAACAAGGGGGATACCCACCCGGTCCGGACCTTGGTTGGCAGCTCCTTATTCGTTTGGTATAGCGGGTCCGACTAGGGATAACGGGACCAGTTTCCCGATCTGAGGGTGTGTGTGTGTATAGAGTTGGATAATGCTGATCTAAGAGTACTTTAAAGCTAATTTAATTCAGATTCTTAAACTAACTCTATGCTATTGTAATCTAATGAGAAACAACACATCTAATCTACGCTAACCCGGGGTGTATATCTTCTTTTATGTGATCTAAAGAGATTTCAAACAATAACTGGTAATAAAGATCATTCAGCTATCATAAGAATAGAAATCAATTGAGATAAACCACTTTGCATAAGAAGTTAGGAAAAACAGTTGTGAACAACATATCGCATAATAAGCTATTCATATGTCAGACATAAATAAATGACTCCACCGTACAGAAGTGCCAAATGGTAACCCATACATTCATGCAGTAACATATAAACAACTGAAAACTGTAAATCACTTAAAGAATATAAGCATAAATTGCCAAGAGATAAAAGTACCATTTATGACTGATCCTACTCACAAACTTCAAGCAAAAACGATTTATCTCTACTTGTTCTAACATCTACTAAGAGTACAAAAGTGCAACATCAGTAGCAGACATCAAATGCAAATGCAAATAAATCTCGATCCATCCGTTCATCAAAACCTCCTCTAAGGGTGCAGAAGTGCATATTCCAAGGACAAGTTTTTGACAAATCTCTGGACCCTTCTCTAAATGCATGAGAAGGGTTAAAATACTACTACCTAATTCTAATAATAGTGTCTTTACAAAATTTAGGATACAGTTTTCAAATGACCGTCCTTTTTCTAATCTAATAAAAAGAAAAAACAAACTTCTAAAAATAAGCTACTTCTGAACTTGGTCCTTAAAACTGCAAGTGTTCATCATGGACTTGAGAAGAGTCGGTTGGACGACTTCTGCGCTGAGCTGGCTGCGAAAACAGAATCTATGAGAGCTGGCACTACTTTCTCGGCTGAGTTTATGATGCATTTCACAGTCATCCATTCACTGTGTGGCTTGACTAAGTATGCCTAGTAACACTCCCAATTTAACCTGTTCAATGCCTGGATCGCTCTTCCCTTTTCCTGTGCCTTCTGCTTCCATTCTGCCTCCAGTTGTGATTTATTTGGTAGGTACCCCAGGATTGGTTTCTTCGATTAAGTTGGCCCTATGTAAATTCTCATTTACACAGTCGATAAGAATGTTTGCCTGCGTGGCCGCTGTCTCCGCTGCTTGTTCTGCCTGCCTGATTTGATCGTCCCATTTGTTAAAGAGAAATTCCTTATGACTCGTTTATTTTGGGTGCATTTGCTCTTTTCCCTTCCTCTCCATCCTTCCAAGCTAAGTATTCCGTCACTCGTCTTTCAATCTGGTCATAGTAACTTCGCAAGTCCGCCACTTGATTGGTGATTTTATCGCTTAGCTCGCAACAATGACCCCACTGCGATATCTTACGTCCCAACTCTTCCTGTTGCTGCAGAAGTTGCTCATTTAAGCCAGCAGATTCTGAAACAAATTCGGCAAGCTTAGGCTCATCTTTATGTATTTCTTGTAGAGTCTGCAACTGCTTTCCTTTTTCATCTAAACTTCTTTGGTAGCTTATTTGCATCTACTGAAAGTCTTCCTGTAGCTTCTCGAGCTGTTTGGATGCTTCAACACTAGCATTGGATTGTTGTAGCTGTCATTGTAGTAGCTGTATTTGATTTTCTTGTTCTTTCAACAGTTTTTGAACTTCCGATGCCTTGTCGATAGTTGCAGAAGCGTATGCTCCTGTGATCTGAGACAACTTAGTAAGATTTTCTGTCGGGTTATTGTTGGGGTCTTTCCATAAGACGTCTAAATGTTCGACATCTTGTGACAGTGTATTCTCTAGCTTTCTTTTCTTCCTTTGTCTCCTCACAAATGCTTTATGTTGGGGACTATAGAATACATCCAGTGGGGGAATTTCCTCTACATTAAGTAGAAGCTCAGAAGGTGGAGCGATATGACTGTGCTCCATTTCTGTGACATTGCTGACTATGGTCGAAACCATTTCTTGCGTTACCTATGTATTGTTCACAGGTGTTTTTGGGGCTTGCCCTTCAAGGCTGATCAGCTCGTTGAAGGTTTCCCATTCTTTGTCTAGCTCTGTTGTGACGAGTGGTGCTTTAATGACGGGAGGGGGGACATCTCTTGACGGGGAGGCGATAACTTGCTGTTGCGACATTGCACTTGACTGAGCTGTATCTTTAGCTGTTTCTTTGCTTTTTCCTTGGTCGCTTCCAGACTTTTTAGAACGTTCAGGCATTCCTTGGGTAGTGTCATATTTGGATTTGGAAGTGCTAGAGTTTCCACTGAGGCTGACGCTGGGAGTTGGTTCTCTGGCAGGCAGTCGCAGCTTCTCTAGAGGAACACTGGCCAGCCTTCTTTCCCTGTACAACATGAATCTTTGGAGGTCATCTGGAGACAACTTCGACTGAGCTTCCCGCAAAACTTCCTGGAGTGAGCTTTTACCTTGAAACAAATCATCAAACAAATCTTTCTTTCCAACGAATACTTTTATTTTGACGCTCGTAGTGAAATCTTGGGCAACATTATTTAGGTCAAAAGGCTGAGTTGGGAATTTAAATGATTGTAGAGACGTCATCTTCTCTACTTCAGCGAAAGCATGTCCTACATCGAACAATGAGAAGGCCCCACAAGCTACAGGAAACTGAGGCCATATGGCCTTCTTCTTGTCTTTTAGTTCTTTGGTCAGGCCGCCTTCTGAGCAGGTCTGATAGGCAGTTTCCCGAGCCAAAAGTTTATCGGGGACATATAGAGGTAGGACATGTGGAGGTACAGTGCTCCCAAACACTCTTATATAAGTGAACCATTCTTCCCCAAACCATCTTGCGATGGGGATGATGTCTATTTGTGCTTCTGGTGAGCACCTTGGGGGTTCTTCATCATACATCATTCTATATAGGGGTAAGATAAGCCCATGACAAATCTGATAGAAGTGTGGGGCGAACTGGGAATCCCATAACACTTTATGATAAACATGAATAGGTGACGAGTCCTGGGTAGTCCATTTCCAACCCATAGTGGGGAATTTAGACACATAGCAAATAGAATCCAAAATATACGCAGACAGATAAAAAGGAGGATAGACCCTTTGAGACAAGGATCTTTTAGACCGGTAATTCATAACAAATGTGTATAGATTATCAGAGAATATCTTGGCCCAATCCACGATATCGGCGTTGGTGGCAGCGTCTATGAGTGGTAGCCATTCAGACGAAAATTTATTGATGTCTGGCATCCCAGATAGTCTACAAAGCATGTCTGCAGCAAAACAATACAGAGAGGTGAGGGAACCAGTGCTACACATACCGTTTTTGTCCTTTTTTAGCGGCTCCTCTTTCCTGGTCCAATCTTTAGTGGTCTCCGCTAGGTTTGGGTTCTGTTGAGGCCTTGGAAATCGCTGCCACAACATTGGGGATAACCACCCTGTCCGGACCTTGGTACAGCTCCTTTTCTGTTTGGAATGGTGGCTCCGACTGGAGATAATGGGACCAGTTTCCCGATAATGAAATAAAAGGATGGATGGGTGATGAATAGATTGCTTAAGTGATAGGCGACTAGCTTATTCTATTGACGAAAATAGGGAAACTAATATTAATCCCGGGAACAACTTATTCATTCGGAATGCAGTGTTAAATAATATTTATCTATCTAGCAGGCATATAGATGACTCTGTAAAATAAATAAGAGATGTTCAATCATTCAAAGATTGCTTCACATGAATAATCACAATGAAGCGATAAATACAAATTACTGCATTCACTGTTTATATCATCGATACATATATATGATTGAAAGGGAAGCATGCGATAAACAACCAATAGTGGAATGCATAAGGAATGCTGTGAAAAACACACACATATATATATAAGCGATAATAGCAAGAGCGATTTAAACAACAATTCATATAACGAAAATGAATACAGACACAGATAATAGTACCATGTGAGCTGTAGATAAATCCGAAATATCAATCGCTATTCGAAATTCCTTCTTCAACACAGAAATGCTTTCAAACAATGACAATAGTGCACATTTGCATAAAAGCCTTCCTCATCAAATTCAGAATAATTGGTCAAGTTTCATAAAAGAATATCCCTGAAGTACAATAGTGCAACTTCAGGGTTTAAGTCATATACAAAACTTTTACAACCCTTTCTAAATGCATGAAAGGGTCTATAAATACTACTAAGCTAAAAAGATCTATGAAACAAAATCCTACTAAATTGGTATCAGTAAATGCGGTCTATCTCTCAGGGGCAATCTGGCAGTCGGAAGTGAGTCATGCTTCAGGTTGTTTGCCCTTAAACCTTAGCTGGCTTATCGCAAGCATTGGTTCTACTTCTGGCGGTTTGTTGAGGCGCAAACTGAATTGGGCGGC
>APFE030079217.1:101614-130273 GCA_000404065.3 Pinus taeda | reverse complement strand
TCTCTTCTTGGGTCTTTGCTTGGGTTTCTTCTTGTCGCTGCACATTTTCCTGGGTCACCTCTTGCCTCTGGATATGTGCTTCCTCCTGCTGTTTTGATGTAGTAGGAGGTGGTGTATTATCTCGTTGCTCAGACTCGCTTGACCTGGTTGTTGTCGGAACAGTCGCTAACAGGTCTAGAGGCAGAGTTTGCAACCTCTGTTCTCTAATTCTGTTAAATTCAACTAGCCCTTCATCATTATAAAAATTTCTGGCAAGCGACTTGACTTGATACAGTGATTCGGCTGACACGAACAAATCTTCAAATTTGTCTTCTTTGTGCTCGACCTTGGCCAATTTGGCCTGGTCAAGCGCATTGTAAGCGATCTTTCTTGGATCATACTGCCTTCTTGGCAGAGTAGCCAGAGTGAGCAAATTCATTTTCCCAGCTTCCTTCTTTGCATGCTTGATGTCATGCAGGTTATACACTCCAATTCGTAATGGAAAAGGAGGCCCAAAACATGTTTTTAGCTCTTTTCAGGTCTGGGTGAACCCCTTTCAAGCACTGATTTGATAAGCTACCTCCCTGGCAAGTAGCTTATCGGGGATGTAAAGTGGTAGCACATGTGGCCTAGCCTGACTGCAAAAAACTCTGATGTAGGTGAATTTCTCCTCCCCAAACCAACTTGCTACTGCAGTCAAATCTACCCCTGCTTGCTCAAAAATTTTCAGGGCAGGCTTATTAAAAATGGAATAATGAATTAGCAACATAAAACCATTGCAGATTTGGTACAGGTGGTGCTTATAACCAATCTTCCATAGTTTTCGATAATATATGTGAATGGGTGTGGGGTCTTGCGACGTCCACCTCCATCCCAGCACAAGAAACTCAGAATTAAAACACAACACATCCATAACATAGGCACTGTAATAAAATGGTGGAATAACCCTCTCTGTGACACGATAGTCAAACCTGAAATCAAGGATGGATTTGGCTAACTTGTCAGATAATATGACTGCCCAATTCATAATTTCTCCACTACATGCTGCCTCCATTAGGGGAACCATTTCTATGGTGAAATTGGCAGAGTCATGCAATCCCCATAGCCTACACATCATAATTCCAGCATAAGAGTAAGGAGAACACAGGGAGTCAACTGAGTACTTACCCGAGGTTTCATGCTTGTGTTTTGCTGGATTCTATCTCCAGCCTCGAATTGGTTCAGAATCAGTCTCGTTCTCTGCTCGAAATTTCTCCAAAAATGCAGCATTATATTTCTTCTCTTCTTGCGGCAGGTGATACATTAGCCTTAGGTCTTCGGCTCGAAACGAACCAAAAATCCTCCCGTCCGCAGCTTCAAACAGTCTATTGATAATTTGGAGCTCTTGGATTGCCCACCTTACCACATTCGTGTAAGGAAGAATCTTCTCCCGAGCCGCTATTCTGTGTAGAAAGGAGTCGGCCAAGTCTTTTAAATTGGCATCAGATTTGCTGGTATTGTCACATAAAATTTCTACTTCAGTCACCTTTGGCCCTTCTGCTTCAATAAGATTATAAGTCCCTTGCCAAGTGGTCCTGGTGAGTCCTAAGCATGTTGTATCTGATATAAGCCCTTTTTTCTTTCCAGTTGGATCAGCGACAACTAGCCCTGCGGTTGGCGGAGCAGTAGGCATTGTAGTCTTCTTGGATTTCTTTCCCATTCCACTTTCTTCTGTTTCTATGGAAGAATTCTGCGCAGAGTGAAAGATAAGCGCAACACATGCAACAATAACATGAATTGAACAGAATGAAATATATATATCTAGGTGCATTCATGGCGATCAATCGACTTAAGGCGGCCTAAGGATCAAATCCGTGGATAGATCTTCAAGCCTGTTATTCTCATTAAATGGTCGTTATGGCCTGTCAATCTCATTAATTCCAGTTGCTTCGATTAATGGCTGAATGATTTATTTGAAGCATGCTTTGGGTGATTTGGCGGTTTGAACGCGGATGAGCGGCTTTCCAAAGGATATGGCCTTAATTACAAATAAATCATATTAAACCGCCTTTATGACTGTTACTTTGAAAACTGTGTTATTTTACCCTTTACGCAATCGGGCATCGGGGAAATGCTAAGTTATTGCATTCGTTTTGTTTAGAATCCCCGATCGCCGATAGCGATATCGCATCGCGTCGGGCATAGTTGGTAGGGCCGCTTAGGATGAGGGCATGGTATGTCGCCGATCGCCGATAGCGATATCACATCGAATCGAGTGAAGGGGAGCTTCTTTGCATTTAAGTATGATTTCCGATTGGCGATTGGCGATTGCCGATATCGCATCGCATTAGAGCAAGGATCGTTACTCATGTTACTTTATGCTTTGCCGATATTTGATTGCGATTTCGCATCGGCGGAAACCAAGATGTCCCTTAAGTTGAGCTTTCTTTGTCATTGCGATATGCGATCTTGTGATTGCTTTATCGCAATGATAAAGGTAAATCGTTTTATGTTGGGGTTTATCGGTTGGTTTTATTAAAAAGGCTTTTTAATGATGTTCCCTTTGATTCAAGCGTTTTTTGAAATAGAACTTTAAATTGATACCAATTTGAAACAAAAATTAAAAAAAAGGGACCCATTTCACATTATAGTTTTGGAATTTTAATGATATGAAATGGGGGGTTGTTGTAGGGCACAACAGGTTCTCTGCTGCAAATTTCTTGACAAATTGTGCATTGTAGGTCGTCTGAGGTTCAGGAAGATGATACATAAGCTTTAAGTATTGTGCGGCGAATGATCCTATGAGCCCATGTCCTTGAACCTTGAATTGTCTTCCGTGTCACTCTGCATTGTCAAGTATCCACTTGATCATATCTGTATACGGTAAAATTTTGGGTCTAGCTGCTATTCGGTGAAGAAATGAACATGCCAGCTCCTCTAAGGATGCCTCGGAATAATTTTGTGAGCCCGCGGCAGTATCAACCTTCATTACTCTAGGATTTTCTTCCTCCAGCAGCCTATACATGCCTTCCCATGTTGAAATTCCTGCGTCCCTGTTGCAGGCAGTGTCTGTATACAAACGCGCCATCTCCTTCGTCTTTTCCTTCGCCTCGGAGCCTTGAGCCTTATGTTTCTTTCCCATTTGCTCCTGCGTTCAGCTTTGAATCGTCTTAGCTCTTCGTTCCTGTAGATTATGAGCGAAGTGGAAATGACTGATTAAGAAAGGTGATGGGAGAGTTTTAAATGCAACAGATATATCAAATATGCCACTTTACGTGAAGGAATTCTTTACAAAAGCACGCGTCTTCATTTCATTTAATAACTGACAACTAATCCATTTACTATCATTTAAAGCGCATGATCTTGGGTCAGATTATGGTAAGTGGCTTTTCTTTGAATGGCATGCCCGAAGGATTCGTGATTAAGTGATTCATGATTTGCTTACGTAACGTCGAAGATCGTGCCATCGCAAATCGTGCTGTCGCAAATCGCGAGTTCGCAGATTGCACCATCGGAGCGATTGCACTATCGCAGAGATCGCAACATCGCATGTCGCAACATCGTAGGTCGCAGCAGTTTGATGTTTGTCAAATATTACCAGTTTATTTCTACGATATGCGATCTTGCGATTGGTGTTATCGCAGATCGGTAGATCTTGAAGTTTTTCCTTATGAGCATTACTTCATTGCGATGCGATGTTATGCTTAACACGGGGGTCTTGCGCATACCAATATTATAGGGGAATGAAGGCATTTCCTATCTTTTTTGCAACGCAATTTTTAAAGACCTTTACCTTATCGTAAACTTAGTTTAAAAATATTCGAAAGACCTTTCTAAGCTTACGATGGTAATCTTATTTTGAAGAAAGAAAAACTTGTTTTTTCTCAAAAATTAAACTAAGGGTCCCCGTTCATTTCGTATTTTGGACAACACTTAAATGAACAAGGGGGGGTGTTGCTGGCCACAACACAAGGCTAGGCTAGAAATACTATCACACCTGGAAAAACCCATGCCATGGTAGAAAAGAAACACATGCAATCCCATGCATGCCAAATTTAGCAAGGAAAATACACATGCAAGTCAATACCTACAATGAAGCATGTTGTAGCTGCTTTATCCTGCCTTTTCCTACTTGATATTTGCTTCCTATTTCCTTATTTTTCTTTCTCGCTTCAATGCAAAAGTGCTCCAATAAAACTCTGTGTCGAATAGTATGAGAGAGAGAAAGAAAAATGAAAGAGCTCAAAAGTTAAACTGAAAAAAAGGTTACCAACTTATCCTCGAAGCCTTTTTATGGATGAGGCCTCTATTTTCTTCATTTTCCAAAATTTTCTTTCATTTTCCTCGTCACATGTAACCTATGACCTTTCAACTCCTTTTTCTCCTAATTTCCATTATTTTCAAAAATAAATGTGCCAAAAATGTCATTTTTCCTTTCCAAAGCCTTAACCATTTCCTTTCCCAATTTCCTTAGCCATAAACAACAAAATGAACATCCCCTATGATGTCTTGCCCAACATTCATCTTGGAATAAGTGTCCCATTCATCCATAGTTATTTTTTTTTTAACTTTTATTACATGTAATTTTCGCCAGGGTTGTTACAGAACCATCCCCCTTTTGGGACACCATCCTTAGTGTTCAATCACTCATATACCTTAGCTACTTATTGAAAGAAGACATATTTCTTACGGAGCTTTATAACACATCTCGATACAGTATTTAAAATTAAATATATGCTCAAGAGAAGAACATCATGACAACATACTAAATAGTGGAGCTTTATAACACATATCGTTACGGTATTTACATCCATATACATGGGTACATATAGCAACATCACCATAAATATAAATACCAAAACATCTATCAAATCATATACCAAAACATATATCAAACATATACTAATCATCCTATCTAAGAACATATCAAAATATCATATAGCATATATCAAACCATCATAAAGCATATACCAAACCACCATAAGAAAATACCAAACCACCATAAGAAAATACCAAACCACCATGTCAAGCTACTTTTCCTCAACTGGAAAGCAAGGAAGGATACATGGCCCGCATATGATCTTCCATCTCCCATGTAGCTTCATCAGGCCAAAAGTGATTCCATTTCACTTTAAATTGCTTGATTGCTTGGTTCTGGAACATGAGCACATTTTTTTGTAATATATACTAAGGCTCTGACTGGAATTCTCGATCTGGTTCCACCTGCAATACAGACCATTCAATTACATGATCAACATCCTTACCATACTTCTTAAGCAAAGATACATGGAAAACATCACGGACTTTCACTGTCGAAGGCAGTGCAAGTCGATAGGCTACTAGCCCAATCCTCTCAATGATACTGAAGGGTCCACAAAGTTGTGGTGCCAACTTGGCACGTGAGCCAATCCACAAGGAGCTCTTCTTCTATTTGATGTTAAAGTACACATGTTCCCCAAACTTGAACTCCTTGAACAACATGTTCCTATCTGCATAACTCTTCTACCTGTCCTGTGCTTCCTCTAGATTCTTCTTGATCACCTGCATCTCTTGCTCCATGTTTGCCAACATATCTGGTCCAACCAATACCCTACTAAATGGATCACTCCAATTGATGGGAGTATTGCAAATCTGCCCATACAATGCCTCAAAAGTACTCATCCTCAATGATTCCTGATAATTGTTGTTGTACGCGAACTCTACCAAAGGGAGATACTCTTCCCACTTCCATTGCTGATACATTGAATACATCCTCAACATGTCCTCTAATATCATGTTGACCCTCTTTGTCTGTCCATCTATCTGTGGATGATAAGTTGTGTTGAAGGCCAACTCTGTGCCCAAACCTGAAAATAACTTCTTCCAAAACTTGGAAGTGAAATTTGCATCCCTATCTGACACAACCTTCTTTGGAACACCATGTAGTCTAACCATATCTCTGATTAATACCTGTGCCACATCGCTAGTTGAGAACATAGACTTCACCGGAATGAATTGTGCAACCTTTGTCAACATGTCCACAATGACCATGATGGAACCATGTTGCTTCATTGTCTTTGGAAACCTTGTGATGAATTCCATGGAAATGAGCTCCCATTTCCATTATGGTATTGCAATTGGTTGTAGCAGTCCACTTAGATGTTTACACTGCTTTCACTCGCTGACTGTCAAAACACCTCACCACAATTTTTGCTACATCCCTCTTCAAATTCAACCAATAATAATATCTCTTGACTGCAGACAGTGTCTTTTGATAACCTGGGTGACTTGAAAAATATTTTGCATGAAATTCCCTCAAGATCACCTTCTTGAGCTCACTGTTATGTGGTACATATATCTTGGCTCAGAACCTGACCAGTCCATATGTTGTAAGACAATAGTCCATGCCTTGTGCACATGCACCTGTACATGTACCTATACCTATACCTGTACATACACATGTACTTTCACCTATACCTGTACCACTACATGTACCCGTACCTGCACCTGTACTATCACCTTGTTGCAACCTATGAACAATCTCCATATACCTAACATCTTGTTTTCTTGCCTGCAAAATCCTATCATGTAAGTTTGTCCCATAGGAGCTCAGAGCTGCCAATTGATGTACATATGCCCATCTACTAAGAGCATCTACCACCCTGTTCTCTTTAGTTTTGATGTACCTTATCTCAAAATCAAACTCGCTCATCATGGGAAACCATCTATCTTGTTTGGAATTCAGATTCAACTGGTCAAACAAATACCTCAACCAAATGTGATCACTCATAATAAAAAACTGTTGGGTTGTGTTATATTTTTTGCACAAATAGCCTCCCTAGTTAATTAGGGGGTTAGAGGGGGGGTGGAGCCCCCCCTTCATTGTGCAGCGGGGGGGTGGCAGCCCCCCCTATCCAGGGGGTTTGAGGGGGGTATATAGCCCCCCTCTACAAGGTCTAGGGCAGCGCCCCAGGGAAATTTTTTTTGGACCCTATATTAGGTTGGGCAGACCTACCTTTGGTTTTGTGCATGGTTTTCGCACATCATTTTGGACGCGATGGTTTTCGGTCTATGGTATTGGATGCTTCAACATGTATAAATATGTATTGTAACATTGAAAGGAACATAATGAAAAATCAAGCTGGTAGTTCCAGTTTTGGGATCCAGGAGAAAATATCTGTGTATATTTGTTTTATGTGTTATTCTCTCGCCTTTGTTTATTTTTTTGTTTTATAGAATTCGTATGCAGGTAATTTCTGTACGGGTTTAAAACCTACACAAACCGCCTGCTAAGAAGATAGTGCCTCCACATCTTCAATGCATGTATAATTGTTGCTAACTCAAGATCATGTGTCGGGTAGTTCTTCTCATGCTCATTTAGTTTCCAGGACTCATAACATACCTCCTGTCCATCCTACATAAGGAATCCACCAAGCCCTCTCTTGCAATCATCTGTGCATACCATAAACTCTTTGTCTGAATTTGCAATCTATAGTATTAGTCCATGCGTCGACAATTGCTTAAGCTACTCAAAGCTAGCTTCACACTCCTTCGTCCATTCGAACTTTTTACCTTTTATTAGAGGAAATTTCAACCTAAAAGTGGCCTCCTAAGAAAAAATAATATATTAATAGTTAAAATAATAAAATAAATTTTATGAATTTTGAGGGAAAAGAAGAAAACTACCTTTTTAATTATATTTTCAGCGTATCTCCTTATATATATACTCAAATTTCAAGTGTAGACACTCATTGGATGCATAATTAAAATATGCATCCAACGAGTACTTGTTATGCATACTTTTGATATGACCCACATTGATAAAAATTCAAATACATTAAAAATCATGTTGGACACGTTTTTTTAATGTATCTACAATTTTTATTAATTTGGGTCTTCTCAAAAGTATGCACAATGGGTACTCGTTGGATACCAAATTTAATTCCACATCCAATGAGTCTGTACACTTTAAATTTGAGTAAACCTATAAGGAGATAAGCCAAAAATACAATTAAAAAAAAGTAGTTTTTCTTCTTTTCCCTCCAAAATATTTACATGTACCTCTTTTTAAATTTAAAGGATTTTGATTGGTTTACATATTATGAAATAGAAATAACTTGAAAATTCCATGGGTGCTTTTAGGCTAAAATTTCCTTTAATGCTTTGGCAAGGATGTAATGGGATAAGCAATCTGTGAGAAGTTCCTCATGAACCTCCTGTAATATCCTACCAAACCCATGAAATATCTCAGCTCATTTATACTCTTAGGAGCTACCCACTCCATGATGGCCCTTATCTTCTCTGGACCTACTGCAATGCATTCCTTGGAAACAACATGTCCCAAGTAGTGTACCTCAGTTTGAAAGAAACTACACTTGATAAGCTTAGCATACAACTAATTCTCTCTCAATAACCTCAATACTGCTGTTAAATACTCGGCATGCTCTTCCTCATTTTTAGAATATACCAGTATATCATCATTGAGAACAATAACAAACTTATCCAGATATGGACGCAACACACAATTCATCAAAAAAATGAATGTAGTTGGAGCATTAGTTAAGCTAAATGGAACAACAACAAACTCATAATGCCCATACCTAATACTAAATGAAGTCTTGTAAATTTCCTCCTCTTTGATGCGTACCTGATGATATTTGGATCTCAAGTCAATCTTTGAGAACATTGTTTCTCCCTTCAGCTGATCGAACAAGTCATGAATCCTTGGCAAAGTATATTTGTTATTGATAGTCACTTTATTCAACTATATGTAATCAATACACAATTTGAGAGTACCACCTTTCTTTCTCACAAACAAGACGGTGTGCCCAAGGTGATACACTTGGCCTAATGTATCCCTTGTCCAAAATTTCCTTCAACTGCAACTTTAACTCAACCAACTCAAGTGTACTCATCTTGTAAGGTGCTTTCAATGTTGGAGCTACCCCTGGCACTAACTCAATTGAAAATTCTACCTCCCTGTGAGGTGGAAACTCTATAATGATATCAGGGAATACATCCCGAAACTGCTGCAACGTTGGATATTTTTTCAACACATCCACATCATTAGCCTCCTTACCTTTATCACTAGAAATGTGTACTGGAATTTTCTTGCACCATTTTCTATGACTACGCTTTTCTTGGATAGTTGTCACCATCCTAAGTGATGTGTCTTTCTTCTTACCTTGCAACACTCTTGCTTCTCCATTGTAATCAACACACTCAATAGTTTTGTCATAGTAGTCAACCTTGGTTCTATGTAGAGACAACCAATCCATGCCAACAACATATTGTATGATCCCAACGGTAGCAAATTCAAATGTCTTGATGTAGGCATACCATTTAAATCAAATGTGCAAGTTCTTACCCAATGATGAAATCGCTTCTTTGTAGATGTAACCAACTGCACTAACCAAGACTCTACATGCACTTCCTTACTCAAACTACACTTATCCACCAATTCAGGACTAACATAGCTATAATTAGATCCAGGGTCGATCAAAATAGAAATAAATTGATCACAAATCTTACTATCCATCTCAATGATAGATGCCTAGTGTTCTACTTTCCCATTGTCCAGTGCTGCATAAATACGTGGAATACTCTGACCAACATCCCCAACAGTTTATGCCTCTTGTGCATTATATATATTATGCCTTCCACCCTAATGTTGCGGACAATCTCTCCTAAGGTGTTACTGACCACATGTCCAACACTCCAACTGACCAGTGTCCTCACCTCTATGATGTTGCTATTGTGACCCATGTCCATGTCTAGCTACATTAAATCTCTTTTTTGGAGCCACATTTTCTTTCCCATCTGCATGTTGAGGCCTTGTCCTCTTAGACTTCCATTTACCTCTACCCTTGTCTTTTCCCTTCCATCCATGCTGAGATTCATTCTTACACTTTGATTGCTCATAGCAATGCTTCAGTTTCCTAATAACTTCCTCAAGTGACCGAGCCTCATCATACTTAATTTGATCTCCAAATACTAATGGAAAACCACTAACAAATCTCTGAACTTTAGCCTTCTTATCAGTAAGATATGGTACATACCTCAATAGTTCTAGAAACTTGGTCATGTACTCTTCGTCTGTCATTGATCCCATCTTTAACTCATAGAATTCTTTATCCTTGTTGTCGTAGTACCTTTCTGACAAGTACTTCTTCCTGAAAAGCCACTTGAATTCCCACCAGCTCAAGTCATCTATCCTGATGTCTCTAACCTGCTTAACATCTTCCGACTAGATGTCTGCTTTACCTTTCAAGCTGAAGATAGCTATTATAGCCTTCATGTTATCTGTGTACTCATGAAACTCAAATAATTT
This sequence comes from Pinus taeda, assembly GCA_000404065.3. Classification (NCBI taxonomy): domain Eukaryota; kingdom Viridiplantae; phylum Streptophyta; class Pinopsida; order Pinales; family Pinaceae; genus Pinus; species Pinus taeda. Next base: position 120,006 of record APFE030079217.1, on the reverse strand, counting down.
GTTCACTCCAAGTATGCAAGCCTCTACATCTTCCAGCTTCTTCACATCTCCATCAAAAGTAGGTGTCTTTGCCTTCTTGAATTCATCTGGAAAGTATCCTATATCATTCCTCGTGTAAAGATGATAGCGATGATGATCATGATGTCTATTGGAACTAGAACTATAATAATACTTGTACTCATTTCCCCTCCTTTCTGAAGTGTCCAACAACCTTCCATCTCTCACTATATCAGATCCATTTGACCTGTGTCTACCAAGAGATCTATTGTAGTATGCCCCATTAGTTTTATCCTCATATCTGTGGCTGATCTGAAGTGGCCCTTGTCACTACAATTCAGACAAACTCTAAAGAAGTATAGAATTGACCTCTGCTTGATTGTCTTATGCTTGTATGATCTGATCATTATCTACCTTACAACTCCTTATCTCTTCCTTCAAACTCCTCAATGTAACTGCTAAATCTAAAAAGTTCCCAACACCATACTTCTCTTCAGATTCATAGGGGGATTCACAGTAGTCAACCATCTTGCTAGCCATTTGATATTTATCTTCCTACAATGCATAATATGTCAGATAAACCAAATCATATTAAATCAACGTATCTCAATATAGCTTGGGGAGGATACCTTGTCTGCAAGATCGCCAAATCATTGTGATACATGGATGACATAATCATAACAACATATCAACATACACAAGTAATTGTAACAACACATAAGCATCACTCTAACCAGGGTCTAGTGATCAATGCAAGGCCATGTCAACACTACATTCCATGACCTCATGCATGACAACAACCATTACTCCATTGTACACATTTCCACATGCAACCAACAGTATGTAGAAGTAATGCCTAGCCAACTACAAATATGCATTAACGCATGTATTCGAACATAATCGATTAGTTCTTGCAATCAACCTACAAGAGTGATACATGTAATCAAAATATTCAAGAAAGTAACCTAACATATAAGGATGTAAGTAAGTGACATAAAATCAACATGTAAGCAACAAATAACAATATACAGTGAGTCACATACTCATATCAAAGACTCTTCACGAAATCAACATCAAATTCTCCATGATAACCATACTACAACCCTAATCCAACATCAAGAAATTGCAACAAGTATATAAATGTGAGATACACACATGCAACTGACATGCATGCATGACTAACACATTCAACCCATCCAGTCTTAGAGTTGAACCATGCTCTGATACCACTATGTAACACCCTCCTCCCACATCCACCCAAGTAACCATGCGAATCGAGTTAAACATGAGACAAGAGGCTACTATGATCATATTTTACCTCCTAGGTAACCTTAAGGAAGTGGAATCAATGGAACATCACACACAGTCATCTAACATCATCAATAGAACCCTAAGGAGATAAGTCAGTCACTTGGACAACCTGTCCTTGGGTCCCATTGTCATTTTGGACCTCTGAGGCCATAGTCATTCTCATGCTATGGGCAAGAGGATGACCAGAGACCCAAAGTCACTCTCATAGGCCTACCTGCCAGCGACTGTGGACCAAACTTGCCAATTTTGTGCCAGCCACCTCGAGAATTAAGCCACTTTTTCATGCCCAAAGTCCAGGCCACTACCCAGAATGGAATGAAAGCTCATAATCAAGTAAAGTACAGGGAAACAATGATGCAAAAGTAAATAGTTTATCAAGGTCTTAACCAAACTCCTACTAGCCATGACAAACATTTCATCAAACATATTGTCAACATATAACCTACAGGTGTAAACAACAGAATTAATTGTAGGGATCTCATACTTATCTGAGAATCGCCATGAGCCATTTTTTCCTCGTTTCATTTGTTGCCTTATCACTTATTAGGTCATAGATACCATATCCATTCAAATACAAGTAAAAACATGTTGAGAGCCACATATATATATTATATATATATATATATATATATATATATATATATTATATATATATAATATATATATATACTATATATATATATATATATTATATATATATACATATATATACATAATATATATATATATATATATATCTATATACATATATATAATATAATATATATATATATATATACATATATATATAATATCAGTGCATATATATATATATATATATATCAGTGCATTTACACATGAAAATCAATGGAATGAATTTCTCATTAATTAATGAACGAACTAGAGATGGGACTACCACATTCCACCTGACCATAGATCGGCTGAGCCAAGTCTCTCTTTAGCCAATCACCCCTTTTCCATATTCCAAGCATGAATGTGTGACTCATAGAACACATCAAAAACACCAATCAATGTGGATGCCACCGGATTTCTCTTCCTACACTGTGAGGAATTTGAGTGCCTCCTAGTCTCTCAGGCTTTACTGTGCATCCATAGTCTAGTCCAAGGATCACTAGGCCCTACACTGATACATACTCTCCAGGCTTTACTGTGCATTCAATCCCGAAATGACTAGGCCCAACGGAGATAAAATCCACCTCTTGGCTTTACCATATATCCCACCATTCACCGGCAAGGATTCCTAGGCCCACCGAGGCACACAATTTGGCTTTACAACAACTCACAGTCCATTTCAGGGGTTACTAGGGTAGTGGCTTCATGCGTCCTCAGTCTGGTTCAGGGACAACTACACCATGCGTTTTTCAATTCAAAGCTCCATCCCACTCAACTTTGAATCCAATCCGGCCATCCCACATAAACAAAATGATAGAACCCATCTCATAAAAGTTATCAGGAAATGGCAAGGCTATGCTGAAAATATTGTCACACCTGGAAAAACCCATGCCATGGTAGGAAATAAACATATGCAATCCCATTCATGCCAAATCTAGCAAGTAAAATACACATGCAAGTCGATACCTACAATGAAGCCTATTGTAGTTGCTTAATCCTTCCTTTCCCTACTTGATCTTTGCTTCATCTTGCCTTCTTTACCTTTCTTTCCCCAATGCCAAAGTGCTCCAAGAAAACTCTAAGTGTCCAAGAGTATGAGAGAGAGAATAAATGAAAGAGCTCCAAAGCTAAACTGGCAAAAGATTACCAACTAATCCTGAGAAGCCTTTTTATGGATGAGGCCTCTATTTTCTTCATTTTCTATTATTTTCCTTCATTTTCCTCCGCACATGTAACCTTTGACCTTTCACCTCCTTTTCCTCCTAATTTCTATTATTTTCATAAATAAATGTGCCAAAATTTTCATTTTTCCTTTCCAAATCCTTAGTCATTGCCTTTGTCAATTTCCTTAGCCATAAACAACCAAATTAACACCCCCTATAATCTCTTTCCCAACATTCAGCTTGGTATAAGTGTCCCATTCATCCGTGGTTATTGTTTTTAACTTTTATTACTGGAATTTTCATGAGGGTTATTACAATTTAACCATACAAACACTCATTGGTCCTTAATATATTGTTATTCTATGGCTGAAATTTCATATTTTCTATTACAAACCTAATTTATCCCTCAAATATAAAACAAAAGGTAAATTTTATGTTTTAATTGATTGACTATTGGTAGTTATACTAGTGTTCCTATATATTTTTGGTTGATGGAGTGAAAATCATGGATCTTTTGAATAATGTCAATAATAGATATTGGGTGATAAGAACGTCCTATATGGTGATAAGAATGTCCTCTGTCAATTAATAATATTTTAAGACAATATCAAGGGAAGATTCTCCACTATGATACTCCCTAACTTTTACAAAATGGGATCTAGTCAAGAATAAGAGAAAGCAAATGCACCCTATCTAGTTAAGGATAATACAAAGATAATGCGCTTGTACCACTTAATAAGAACATTTGCGCTTAAATACATTTAATTAATAAATCCACAAAGATTAAAAACAAAAACTTACTTAATAAATCATGCTCATCCATAAACCCTAGACATGAATCATCCATCAAACTTGAGAAAACATTTACAAATCATCTCTTCAAGAGATTGCATAAGTCATTCATCCATAGCTAAAGAGAAATGATAGAATAAGACTAGTAGTAATCCTCCACAAGTAGCAATGACCAAACGAGGGAGTGCTTCCTCTATTTTTATGAGGAAACCAAGTGTTACACCTCTATAATAGATAATAACAAGTAAAATCCCCTAAAACACATGAAATTCGCAATACAAGGTGGATAGGTTGCTAAGGTCGACCCCCAAATATGCCTCTATAGTGAAGAATTCATGTTCAATAATAAAATCATCCTCAATAAATGATCCATAAGTGGCACACGCGCAAAGGCCGAAGTTGTAACATTCCCTCACACCCCTTTGAACTATCTCGGGTTGCAGGAGGTGTTACTTATGTTTTTAACCCAACTTCGAGGATCCATTATGAATATGTAGTTATAAAAATCCTCATCTTCCAACTTCATCAAAATCCAAAACAACTACTACCATCATATTCATCTCATTGATATCTTTCTATTGATATAAATTTTATTTGAATCCAGCTTCAAAATTGAAAGTTATGCTCTCTTTAAGTTTTGCTAATCATATAATGCCACATTTTTATTGGGATGCCACATGGAATCCACGTGGCATCCACTTGTGGCCTTTATTGCATTTTCATGTCTTCTTGACACAGTTCCATGTTATTATGGTACTTCCATGTGGCATTGCCAAGTCATCATTGTAGCGGTCCACATCACCTTGGGTTCCTATGTGGCATCATCGTGGCCATTTACATGTTCTCTTGGGCATGGGACCCACAGGGTCTTCCTCCTTGTGTTCTAAGGGGAATTCCACGTTATATGAACTTTGGCCCAATTCTTGATTATGGTGGGGTTTGCAGAACCACATCATATCATACCAATGTGACACTCCATTGTTGTTAAGTCTTCACAATCAGGTAGTGGGCGATGAACATTGTTTGAATTCCATGCCAAAACCAAGCCCATGTCATGTTTCCCAAGCTTGTCATCACCACTCTCGGAATCCATCATTTAATAAAAGATAAGGGGAGGGGGATAGGAAGCGATATGCAATGTGAAGACCCGATGTTGCTATTGCCATATGGACTCGACGTGGGGCCCATCGGGTCCTTTCCTTCGACGTTATGTGCTAATTTCATGTTATATCTAGTTTTTGGTTGATTCAGTGTTACAACACAATGCCACCCTTCTACACTCCTAGACCTCCATATCTTTGAATCCACACTTGCACAACATATATGGTGTGGGATGCACTAGATGAGATTTGGATCACCACCAATCCATTCGCCCATAGAATTCAACACCCTCATCACTACCAAATTCCCTATATCCCTGGATTCAATTCTTGTTGAGTGTAATTAGGCCTTGATTTAAATCTAGCCCATCACATGGTATATGGGCCATGGCCTCCAGGACTCCAATGAGGCATGTTCCGTCACCACACCTGGATCCCTAAAATATTGAATCTACATCTCCTCCAAAGCTTAATCTAGCACCAGATGCATCTAGTCCTTCTTGTATATTTTTGACCTCGTTCACCTCTGGATTCTCTGGATCCTAGATGTAATTACATATTGATAAGGATATATGGTTCAGATGAGATCCGGTCCTCATCCAAAATAGACACCCCATGTCGATCCCACCACAGATTTCATCAATTCTAAAAAGGAAAAATATGGCCATGTGGTGATCTGAGCTCCCACAGGAGTGTTGGCCCTTGCAACCCCTAGAAGCCTAGATCACTAGATTTTTGCATCAATCTGAATGAGAAGGAAAAGCAAGGAGAATTTGGGGAAATTTCCTAAGGCAGAGATCACAACTTGGACATGAAATTTCCTAAAGATCAAGACCAGAGTCTAAGAAAAGATTGTCAGAAGTATTATGCCCTATTAAACAATGAATCTCAAGATGTAATAGTTGATTACAATTCTAAGTTACAACAATATATAAGTGTGCATAAACCCTTAGAATCATTGCATAATTCAAAGACTCAGCATCAACTCTAACCTGGTACTCACTCAATGCACAACATATAAATTAAGCTTATGACATGTAAGATAACCTAAAATCATGGGTATGGTTGTGAATTTCTCAATTCATAAACGTATAAGAAAATAGAGAGCTTATAATATAATAGGTTAACTGAGTGAACTTCATACAAATAGTCACAATCATGTAAGTGACCTTGCATTTCATGAAGTTGGAAAAAATCATACATTTCAAGCAGTTCAATATCACCATAGATATATAAGACAACTAGCCAACCATGAGTATGCAATAATCTTAGGAAACCTTTCATGACTCATACCTCAATCATTAACATAAGTCATAATCCATAAACTGAATATGTATAAACCATATGCTTATCTGAGTTTGATTAACTGGAAAATGGAGGGAATTCCACTCCACCAACCATAGGCCAACTACATTTCAATCTTTCTTTTAGTTGACCACCTCGCAGTCATATCCAATGTCTGAGGGGATGCTTGTTCAAGGGATTCACACCAAGGGTCGGGTCACACAGTCAAGAGGTGGGATCTAGTGTCCATGTCACTTATCTAATTCCTCTAGTACTAAGTTCCAAAACAACTCCCTCTCTCTTTTAGCTCATTCGCAGGGCTTGAACCCAAGGTCAAGTCTAGTTTAGTATTTTTTCTCCTTTCTCTTTCTCTGCCTAACTTTATTACCAACTCCCTTCATTGTTACTCAATTAACACTCTCCTTATCTATAGGCTACCTAATAGAGTGTCTTTATCCATCATTAAACACATAATTCCTTTCCCCTTATTACTAATGGCTCGACGCCCCATCTTCTTCTTTCCTCCTCCATTATAGGTTCTCTATTTTTGTGTGTTATCTATTCCCTTTTTTCCAATATCATCCTTTCATATGTCAAGTGGTGGTTTGGTATGTTATGCCACTTCCTCCCTCTTTGGGTGATGGAATTATCTTTGCTTCTCCATTATATCTTCCTGGGATGTTGTTGCCTTTGTCTTGATCCATGATGAGGATATAGGGATGGTGCTTTCCTCCACATATGTTGCCCACTCTAAAACCCTTAATGCATGTTAACATGGGTTTTTGGTTGGTCAGGGAAATGTTAAAGAGGTTAAAATTTGTCAGTATGGATCTACTTGATAGGAATGAAACAGTCACATCACAAAAAACCAACAAGCATGCCACAAGATCCAAAACCCTACCTGGAACTTGATGAAACTTCCAAAGATGATAAATAACATAGATACAAAGCCTCTATCACAAAACTTACTCTAGGACTTGACCTAACTCGGTCTAACCATGACATTCATTCCGTAAAACACATAGCTAACATGCAACGTACAGGTCATGCATGCATATATAAACATAGATATTTGAAACTTATCTAATGTTTACCAAGAAGGACTAATTCCCTCTCACAATATTTGCAATAATACTAATTGGGTCATGTATTCATTAACAATTCATTCATCAATTAAAAGGTGATAAGATCCATACTTAAAATTGTCATAAAACAATGCTTATAACCAGCATATAACCAGATAATCAACAATGATAGAACAACCATTAAAGCCACATAATAACAAGTACATTTACTCATAAAGACAAGACAAACTTAGCTCTTATTAACCATATGCAAAAGCCAACCAATTCATGGACTTCCATGTACTACCACCTCACCATAGATTGGGTTGAACCAATTTTTTTTTTTGCCAATCACCCTCGTCCCATATTCCAAGCATGAATGTGGGATCTCATGGGATAAACCAATCCACAAACAACCAAGGGAATCTAGAGGTTAAACCACCTCCACCCTCACACTACCATGATCTCACCTAAACCAATCCTGAGATCACAAAACAAAATCGATCTTGAATGCCTATGAATTATTTCACTATCCCTTAAGGAATTCTACAGTCTCTGCCCATCTGTTGAGGACTTCCGGGAAAAAACCATCTCCACCCCCAACCCTTTGGATTTTTCTGAGAATACCTCACCCAGATCCAAAACCTTCCGGTAATCCAAAACTCAACCAAGAATGTATCCCATCACACCATGACTATCTGGAAATGGTAAGGCAAGGCTAAAAACATTATTGAAGCCCGACAAAACCCATGTGAATGAAAAAAAATGAACCAAATACACACATGCATATGTCATCTGTTCCAAAACCATCTAGGAAATTGTACATGTAACTTGTTACCTGCAATTATTCCTGCTGAAGTTTTTTGATCCAACCTTTCCTTTCTTGATCCTTGCTTCCCTTTGCTTTCCTTTTACTTCCTTGTCCTTGATTTATTTTCTTATTTTCCTTCTCCTCTTGGCATTCTTCTCCTCTTTGAAACTAATTCCAAAGAAAAACTAACAAAAGGCCCCAAACTAATGCTCTGATGTTTTTTTATTATTAATGCCTCTAATTTCTTCATTTTTCCTATATTTTCCTTCAATTTCCTCCTCACATGCAGCCATTGACCTTTCACCTTCCTTCTCTCCTATTTTCCATTATTTTCATAAATAAAATTCCAATCATGTCTCTTTTTCCTTTTCAACGCCTTTGCCTTTGCCAATTTCCCTTAGCCATAATAAACAACAAGTGATGCACACTAATTTGCCCAACATTCAGATTGGAATACATGTCCCATGACCTTGGTCTTATTTTGTCTTTATTAACTTTATTACATGAATTTTTAACCTAGAGTTGTTACAGACCCCTACCCCTTAGGGGAACACTATCATCAATGTTCAATAAAACCTACAACCATCTAAACCACTGAAAATAAAAACATACTTCCCATGGACCTTTGTAACCCATCTCGTTGCAGTATTTACAATGAAAAACCTCCTCAAAAGCATAACCATTGTGACAAACATGACAACCATACCACTTATTGGAGATTTATAACACAACTCATTGTGGTATTTATAACAACAACCATACATAAATATGTACTTATACCAAAATTGTTTTGCATCAACTGGAAAACAATGAAGGATACATAGTCTGCATCTGATTAGCCATCTCACATGTAGCGTCATTGGGCCCAAACTGCTTCCATTGCACTATAACTTGCTCAATTTCATTGTTCCGGAGCATGAGTTGTTTCCGTTGCAATATGCACAAAGGTTCCAGCTAGAATTCTCCTTCTGGATCAACCTGTAATACAGACCAGTCAATAACATGATCAACATCCTTTACATATCTTTTAAGTAATGAAACATGGAAAACATTGTGGAATTTCATTGTCGGAGGTAGTGCAAATATGTAGGCCACTGGTCCAATCCTCTAAAGGATCTCCAAAGGCTCGTAATATTGAGGTTCCAACCTCGCACATGACCCAATCCTCAAGGATATATTCTTGGGCTTGATGTACAAGTACACATTCCCCCCACCTTGAAACTCCTTAAATGCTCTGTGTTGATCTACATAACTCTTATGCCTATCATGTGTTGCCTTTAGAATCTTCTTTATAACCTACATTTATTGTTCCATCTCTGTCAACATGTCTACTCCTATAAGTACCTTGTTCACTAGATCACTCCAGTTGATGGGAGTGTTAAAAATCTGCCCATAAAGTGCCTCAAATGCACTCATCCTCTAACCATCATTGTAAGAAAACTCAACTAGTGGAAATATTCCTCTCACTTCTATTGTTGATGCATGACATACATTCTCTGCATATCCTCCATAATCCTGCTGACCCTCTTTGTCCATCCGTCTTTATGTGGATGATAAGTTGTACTTAAGGTCAACTTTGTACCCAAACCTACAAATAACTCCTTCCAAAACCTGGAGGTGAACTTAGCATCTCTTTCTGACACAATCTTCTTCAGAACAATGTGCAATCTTACTATCTCTCTGATGAAGACCCGTGACACATCACTAGCTGAATAATTAGACTTCATAGGAATGAATTGCTACATTACTCAACCTGTCAACCACAATCATGATGGAATCATGTTGCTTCAATGTCCTCAGAAAACCTGTAATGAAATCCATGGAAATGACCTCCCATTTCCAATCTGGAATTGGAATAGGTTGTTGCATACCACCTAGATGCTTACACTCTACTTTTACCTATTGATAATCCAAGCACCTAGCAACAAAATTTTCCACTTCCTTCTTTAGATTCAGCCAATAGTATAACTTCTTCACTGATGTCAATGTCTTTTGATATCCTGGGTGACCTGAATATCGCTTGACATGAAACTCCCTCAAGACAAGCTTCTTGAGCTCACTGTCATGTAGCACATAGATCATGTCCCTAAATATGACCAAGCCATCCGCTGTGAGACAATAGGTCACATCTTGTTCAGCTATACCCTGTTGTAACCTGTGCCTAAGTTTTTGGTACTTGTCATCTTATTTCCGTGCCTGTAAGATCTGATCTTGTAAATATGTCCCATATGAGCTCATAGATGCTATGTGATTTACATGTACTCTTCTTCTAATAGCATCTGATTATGTGTTCTCCTTTCCTTTAATGTATCTAATCTCAAATTCAAACTCATTGATCGTAGTCAACCATCTAGCTTTCCTAGCATTCAGATTCATTTGGTCAAACAAGTATCTCAATCCACTATGATCATTCATCAATAAAAACCTCCTACCAAGAGGATAGTGCATCCACACCTTCAATGCATAAATGATCGTTTCCAACTCAAGATCACGTGTCACATAGTTATGTTCGTGATCATTTAGTTTCCATGACTCATAACACACCACCTATACCTCCTACATCAGGACTCCACTAAATCCTCCCTTACAAGCATTTGTGCACATCACGAACTCTTTATTTGGATATGCAACCCTTAACATGGGAGAATTTTTCAACAACTGCTTCAACTGCTCAAAACCTGCTACACATTCTTCGGTCCATTCAAATTTATTTCCTTTTTGATGCAATTATGTAATAGGATATGTAATCTGTGAGAAGTTCCTAATGAATGTCTTGTAGTAACCTGCTAGCCCCATGAATGATCTGACCTCATCCACTTTCCTAGGAGTTTCCCATTCCATAATATCCCTTATCTTTTCTGGATCCATTGTTATGTCTTCCTTGGAAACAACATGTCCCAAGTAATGTACCTATGTCTAAAATAAGCTGCACTTACTAATCTTGTTATACAATGGATGTTCTCTTGGCAATCTCAATATTGTTGCTAGGTGTTCGGAATTCTCTTCCTCATTCTTAGCATATATCAATATATCATCAATGAATACAATAAAAAACTTTCCTAGATAAGGATGCAACACATTATTCATCAAGCACATAAAATTAGCTGGAGAATTAGTCAAACCAAAAAAAACTACAACAAACTCATAATGCCCATACCTAGTCCGGAAAGAAGTCTTGTAGATGTCCTCTTCTTTAATGCTTACCTAATGGTATCCTGATATGAAATCAATCTTTGAGAGCACGGTTTCTCCCTTCAATTGGTCAAACAAGTCATCAATCCTTAGCAATGGATACCTATTCTTGATGGTTACCTTGTTCAACTGCCTGTAATCAATGCACAACTAGATAATACCATCATTCTTCTTCACGAACAATATTGGTGCACCCCAAGGTGATACACTTGGCCTAATGTATCCTTATCAAGAATATCCTTCAACTGCAACTTCAATTCTACCCACTATGGAGTGCTCATCTTCTAAGGTGTCTTCGATGTTGTTGTCGCTCCTGGTACCAACTCAATAGAAAATCCACTTCCCTGTGAAGAGGTAACTCTAAAACTTCTACTAGAAACACATCCTGAAATTGTTGCAATATAAGGTATCTCTTAAATATTCATGCATCCTCGACATCCTTACCCTTGTCACTGGAAATATGGATTGCAAATAGTACACATCCATTTCTATGGTTGTTATTAGTTTGCATAGTTTTAATAATCCTCACTAATGTAGGATTCTTCTTTCCCTGCAATATTCTATTTTCCCCATTATCATCTAGGCACTCAATAGATTTTTTATAGCAATCTACTTAGTTTTTGTGGAGGTACAACCAATCCAAACCCAAAATCATACTATATGACCCTAATGAAAGTACATTTAGATGTGTTGATGTAGGCATACCATTCAGCTCAAATGCACAAGCTCTTACCCAGTGATGAATTCTCTTCTTAATACCTATAGCTAACTGCACCAACCAAGACTTTGACCGCACTTATTTTATCAAACCACACTTATCCACCTAGTTAGGATTAACATAACTATAATTAGATCTAGGGTCAATCAAAATAGAAACAACTTGAGCATAAAGCTTACCTTCCATCTCAAAGATAGATGTCTCGTGCTCTGCCTACTAATTTTCCACAACTGCATAAATCTGAGGAATGTTATAGCCAACATCCCCAACTGTCTGTGCCTCTTGAGCACTATAGATCTAAGGCATGCCACCCTGGTACAATGGAAAATTCTTCTTGCGATCATTTTTGCCACATATCCAACATGGAAACGGTCCTCTACCATCACCTTTATTCTGTTGCTCTCTAGGTCATGACCCATGTCCCTTCTCAACTGCATTAAACATCTTTTAAGGAGCAACATTTTCTTTCTCACCTAAATCATAAGGTCTTCCCTGCTTCAGTTTTCACTTCCCTTTAAATTTCTCATTCCCCTTTAATTCACACTTAGGCTCAGCGTTATGCTTTGACTACTCATAACAATGCTTCAATTTCTTGATAGCTTCCTCCAACGAACGTGGATCATCAAACTCAATCTAGTCTCTATATTTTGCTAAAAACCCACTAATGAACCTTTCAATATTCACTTTCTCATCCTTGAGGTAAGGCACATACCTCAACATCTCCAAGAACCTGCTAGTATACACATCATCCATCATAGAACCCATGTAACTCATAAAACTCCTTATCTTTGTCATCATAATATCTTAGATGGGTACTTCTTGAAGAGTTGCTCAAACTCATCCCAAATCAACTCTTCCTCTCGAATGCCTCTAACATTCTTCATATCTTCCCACCAGATATATGCTTTTCCTTTAAGATTGAAGGTGGTTATTTTGGTTTTCATGTTTTCTGATTAGTGATGCAATCAGAATAATTTATTCATCCCAAGCAACCATGCCTCTACATCTTCTAACTTATTTATTTCTTCATCAAATTTAGGCGAATTGACTTTCTTGAATTCATCAGGCAAGTACTCACTCCTCCTAAAAGGATGATGGTAGTGATGATGATGTCTTCTGGATGAGTAACTAGAGTGATAATCATACGTACTAATCCTCCTATCAGGTGTGTCCAATGATCTACCACATTTGATTGTATCCCCTCAATCCAACTTGTATCCTAACCGAGACCTGTTACCATAGGCATCATTAGTCTTCTCTTCCTGCTCCCGAATAATCCTTAATTATCCATATCTCTACAAGTCTGGCAAAGTCTGAAGGATGATTGCATTAACCTCTGTCTGCTTTTCCTAAGCCCTTGCAAGTTTTTGAAACTCCTTATTTTTTCCTTCAAACTAATCAATGTATCCACTATATTAGGAAAATATTCATCTCCTTACTACCTAACTAACCTATAGGGAGATTCACATGAACTGTATTCTACCGTTTTTCTCATCATATTTGATTTTCTTCTTCTTGCAAGTGTACCATGTCAAATAACCAAATAGATACCATAATCAAAATCATACCTCAATGACGTTCAAGGGAGTCTTATCTCATTTGCAAAATCAGTCCACATTAGCATGTACATCCAAAAAAATCCAAAAAAATCCATAAAGTCCAAAATCCAAAAAAATCATAAAATCAAAAAATTCTTACTAATCTCGCCCCATGTTGCGTTCGGCGGTAATGCTAGGTTAGGATCTCCTCGGAAATCCAGCCCAGCATAGGGTAGTCATCCACGGCGATGATTTGCTGATCCCACCAGGTGAAGAAATCATCGTCGAAAGCAGTCCTCAAGACCTCCCCACCCCCCAGACGTTTCATCAGATCAGCCCATTGGCCCATGCGTGGATCGCGTGGGGTGCTGATGGAAACTGATACCCTGGGGTGGAGTGCGGGAACCCTCTCGAAAAAGAAAGTGCACAAGATAGTCCCGTAGCCAAATTTCTTGGTCTATCCCCTCTTGATAGAAGTGAGCTAGCTCTTCATATTGGCCAGAAGAGGAGTACACCAGTCGAACACAGTAGTGAGACAGTCAACTGCCACCCTCATGGTGAGCCGTGATGCCTGATGCAGAGAGGATGATTCATTCACTCGAGCTATGGTGAACAAGATTATCCTCAGCGATAAACTCGCCACATGTGTAATAGAAATCTGGCTCCCAACCTTCTTGGGATGTCCTGGGCAATATATCTGTACGTAGTCCTCTATGGTGAGACTGCTCCATGTCCTGCCCTGGGACTGTACTACCTCTCCCCTTTGGGAAAGGCCCATGATAAAATAGATATCCTCCACTTCTACCCTGAGTGGCATTTGATCAATCTTGAAGGCTTCCTCCTTGACGTTGCAATAGTCAATGAGCATCTCAAGCAGTCGTACATTTGCTTTCATGTTCAGAAGTTTGAAGAATTTAAGCAAGTCGCATCCCCGTAAAGCATCCAAAGCTTGAGGATCATTCATGACTTCATTATCCACCGCTGCATGCTCTCTTTCATGCTACATGATCGACATCCTAAGGAAAAAATGATTTCCAACCGTTAGTTTTTGTTTAAAATTGGTTCACGACGTATATGCGGGTTACTGTACACACAGTCGCGTATAGGGCCCGCGTGTACGCGAGTTTCATATTACCAACCCACGTATACACCGCAGTGAGATTTTGGACAAAAGTTCAATGGTGAAACATCAATGGAAAATCTTAAAACTAGTCACAATCAATTGCAAGCTAAGTATAAGAGTTACCTGGAGGATTTTGAAGAATTTGAACGGTCGAATTTGGTATACGGGAAGTTCGCTCCTTTTGCTCCAAATCTTTGCTCTCCAACTCAAATGGTAAAAATGGTGAGTCCAAAATCCCTTTTATAAGTTTTGAAAATGCAAAATTTTTTCAAAATTTTATTTTGTTTGGCCTCATGTGACTTTTAACTTGGGAGCTTGGAATGTCGAGAATGGTTTGTTTTTCAGGACATTTTGGACGTTTTTCGACTGTTTCGAGACGGTTCCATGACTGCTGACCCATCATGGCAGGTATCGTTTTTCACTAGCATATAGGTTAGGGAAGCCATTTTTTCCGTTGCATCATGCATACTAGCCTCCATCTGTCGATACATCTGCCATAGGGTCGATCCCATCGTGTTATAATTCATAAGCCATCTTCACTCGCCGATTTTTAAAATCATGACACGATGGTAGAGCCATCCTTCACATGGGCATCGTAGTTAGCACCTCACTGACATTTGTTGCCCATGCTACTCCAATTTGAGTAGGCTCAGGAGTCCTCTGTAGTCCCGCCATGACTTATGTGTTGAAGACTCATTCCTCTTAGCTTCTTTGCTTTGTTCTGGCCTTATACCCTAGAGGCTCCTTTGTGTTGAGTTGTACTACTGCATTGCATGTTGACCTCTTGCACCTTTTGTCCTAGAGCCGGCTCTACCATCGTGTCATGATTTTAAAAATCAGCGAGTGAAGACGGCTTACGAACCATAACACGATGGGATCGACCCTATGGCAGATGTATCGACAGATGGAGGCTAGTATGCCTGATGCAATGGAAAAAATGGCTTCCCTAACCAATATGCCAGTGAAAAAACGATACCTACCATGACGGGTCAGAAGTCATGGAACCATCTCGAAACAGTCGAAAAACATCCAAAATGTCCTGAAAAACAAACCATTCTCGACATTCCAAGCTCCCAAGTTAAAAGTCACATGAGGCCAAACAAAATAAAATTTTGAAAAAATTTTGCATTTTCAAAACTTATAAAAGGGATTTTGGACTCACCATTTTTACCATTTGAGTTGGAGAGCAAAGATTTGGAGCAAAAGGAGCAAACTTCCCGTATACCAAATTCGACCGTTCAAATTCTTCAAAATCCTCCAGGTATCTCTTATACTTAGCTTGCAATTGATTGTGACTAGTTTTAAGATTTTTCATTGATGTTTCATCGTTGAACTTTTGTCCAAAATTTCACCGCGGCGTATACGCGGGTTGGTAATATGAAACCCGCGTACACGCGGGCCATATATGCGACTGTGTGTACAGTAACCCGCGTATACGCCGTGAACCAATTCTAAACAAAAACTAACAGTTGGAAATCATTTTTTCCTCATAACGGAACCAAAATCCAAAAAAATCATAAAATCAAAAAATTCTTACCAATCTCGCCCCATGTTGCGTTCGACGGTAATGCTAGGTCAGGATCTCCTCGGAAATCCAGCCCAACATAGTGGTAGTCATCCACGGCGATGATCTGCTGATCCCACCAGGTGAAGAAATCATCATCGAAAGCAGTCCTCGGGACCTCCCCACCCCCCAGATGTTTCATCAGATCAACCCACCGGCCCATGCGTGGATCGCGTGGGGTGCTGATGGAAACTACTACCCTGGGGCGAAGTGCGGGAACCCTCTCGAAAAAGAAAGTACACAAGATAGTCCCGTAGCCAAAGTTCTTGGTCTGTCCCCTCTTGATAGAAGTGAGCTGGCTCTTCATGTTGGCTAGAAGAGGAGTACACCAGTCGAACACAGTAGTGAGACAATCAACTGCCACACTCATGGTGAGCCGTGATGCCTGATGCAGAGAGGATGATCTGTTCACTCGAGCTATGGTGAATAGGATTAGCCTCAGCGATAAACTCGCCACATGTGTAATAGAAATCTAGCTCCCAACCTTCTTGGGATGTCCTAGGCAATATATCTGTACGTAGTCCTCTATGGTGAGACTACTCCGTGTCCTGCCCTGGGACTGTACTATCTCTCCCCTTCGGGAAAGTCCCATGATAAAATAGATATCCTCCACTTCTACCCTCAGTGGCATTTGATCAATCATGAAGGCTTCCTCCTCGACGTCCCAATAGTCAATGAGCATCTCAAGCAGTCGTACATTTGCTTTCATGTTCAGCAGTTTGAAGAATTTAAGCAAGTCGTATCCCCGTAAAGCATCCAAATCTTGAGGATCATTCATGACTTCATTATCCACCGCTGCATGCTCTCTTTCACGCCACGTGACCGGCATCCTGAGGAAAAAATGATTTCCAACCGTTAGTTTTTGTTTAAAATTGGTTCACGACGTATACGCGGGTTACTGTACACACAGTCGCGTATAGGGCCCGCGTGCACGCGGGTTTCATATTACCAACTTGCGTATACGCCACAGTGAAATTTTGGACAAAAGTTCAAGGGTGAAACATCAATGAAAAATCTTAAAACTAGTCACAATCAATTGCAAGCTAAGTATAAGAGTTACCTGGAGGATTTTGAAGAATTTGAACGGTCGAATTTGGCATATGGGAAGTTTGCTCCTTTTGCTCCAAATCTTTGCTCTCCAACTCAAATGGTAAAAATGGTGAGTCCAAAATCCCTTTTATAAGTTTTGAAAATGCAAAATTTTTTCAATATTTTATTTTGTTTGGCCTCATGTGACTTTTAACTTGGGAGCTTGGAATTTCGAGAATGGTTTGTTTTTCAAGACATTTTGGACGTTTTTCGACTGTTTCGAGACGGTTCCATGACTGCTGACCGGTCATGGCAGGTATCATTTTTTCACTGGCATATAGGTTAGGGAAGCCATTTTTTCCATTGCATCATGCATACTAGCCTCCATCTGTCGATACATCTGCCATAGGGTCGATCCCATCGTGTTATGTTTCATAAGCCATCTTCACTCGCCGATTTTTAAAATCATGACACGATGGTAGAGCCATCCTTCACATGGGCATCGTATTTAGCACCTCACTGACATTTGTTGCCCATGCTGCTCCAATTTGAGTAGGCTCGGGAGTCCTCTATAGTCCCGCCATGACTTATGCATTGAAGACTCATTCCTCTTAGCTTCTTCACTTTGTTTTGGCCTTATACCCTAGAGGCTCCTTTGTGTTGAGTTGTACTACTGCATTACATGTTGACCTCTTGCACCTTTTGGCCTAGAGCTGGCTTCACTTGGACTCGTGTTTAAGCCAAATTTTGACCATGACGACTGCAAAATCAACCTTGCATACCTTTGACTTATGCAACTTGACACACCTTGACCTATGGAAGGAACGTACCTTTGAGTGTCACTGACCAATTTTCACCTCCCTGCATTGAGCATAGGAATGTTCCATTCCCAAGAACTACATCATCTGTTTCACCGACACTCGTTCTTTCCACTATACCATAGCATTCTTTTATTCTTTTTCAAGCTTAACAGAAAAAGACAAAAAAAATAAATATTCCAAAAAGAGCGGGAACGGGACAGTATTTCCATTTATTGTTGGTAGCTAGAGTCAGCCATGTCGCCCTTGAACAAAGCACTCAAAACAAAGTCTCCT
>APFE030079217.1:64028-99517 GCA_000404065.3 Pinus taeda | reverse complement strand
CTAGTTATGGCAATCATGGAGTGGAGTCATGGAAGGAGATATGCTAAAGGCTTGAGGCTGGACGGATCTGGAAGGAAGCTTTGCTTGGAGCCTGCGAAAGGTTACTCAGGTGATATTATTCCTTTTGTACATTCTATTTGTCTATAATAAAGAAATGCGTCTTGGTTCCTGATATAAGTCTTCTTTATGTTTATGATGTTCATGTTGGAATTCATATGTGAATAGTTGTTTAAATTTCATAGCTAACTACCTTCTTTTATAACATGAAGATGATTTCTTTATAAGTCTTTGTCCATATACTGTTGTGTTCTTTGGAATTGGTTGTTTTGCAGGACAAAGGAGCGAAAGGGACTTGAAGAAGGGTTTGGACCCTAGAGGAACTTCTCGAACATAGGACCTGAGGTACGCCCCTCTTACTATATAATTTGCTTATAATAGCATAATGGCTATGGAATGTGTGTTTCTCTGTTTAGACAACTTTCATTCTGCTAGGGTTTCCACCCAAAAGCCCTAGGGTAACATTTCCCTCAACAACATGTATAATCATAACCATATGACATCAACATCATGCATGACAATATCAACCTCATACCATGACCTCATGCATGAAAACCATAACCATAATACTGCATGCAACCACATGCATCTATTCCATTTGGTCTAAGTGTTTGAACTTGGCTCTGATACCACTCTATAACACTCCTACTCTCATATATACCCACTATCACAAGCTTTACCAGGGTAAACATGAGTTGAGGGGACACTATGACATGACTCAACCTCCTAGGTGACCTTAAGGAAATGGAACCGACAAAACAAGACCTTGTTGACTTCCCTCAAGTGTTAGAGGACCTTCATGAACTAACCAACCATTCTAGGTGTTCTTCCCTTGAGATAACTTTCTTTTTCAATGGAATAGATCCCCATTCACTCCCATGACAAGGCCTCCAAACAACTGTAGCCCTCCATTCTCTGCCATTGGCTTGCTTCCCAGTGACTGTAGTCTCTTTTAGGAAGGTATGTGTTAGCAACTATGAGATTTAAGCCACTTTTTCAAAGCTAAGATCCATACCCCTTGCCCAGAACTTGATGAAACTTATAGAGATGATAAATAAGATAGAGAAAAAGCCTCTAACACAAAACTTACTCAAGGACTTGACCTAACCCAGTCTAAAAATGATAGTTATTTTGTCAAACACATAGCGAACATGAAACCTGTCAGACTAGGAGGTAACTCCTCAAATGTTATCGTATTATTCATTTAGGTTGTTCATTATTATATACAAGAGGGAGTTACTATTCACTTCATCTCTCGATGACTCTCCATTTTCTCTATTATTTATTTACACTAATCACAGTTGTTCACCCATCCCTATGATTAGGTGTCAACATTCCTCCCCTTACTCTGAA
This sequence comes from Pinus taeda, assembly GCA_000404065.3. Lineage (NCBI taxonomy): Eukaryota > Viridiplantae > Streptophyta > Pinopsida > Pinales > Pinaceae > Pinus > Pinus taeda. The sequence continues at coordinate 98,107 of APFE030079217.1, read as the reverse complement.
GGGATGTTGATGAGTCCAAACATCATTCTGAATCTTTCAATTTTTCTCTTCCAAGAGCTTTGGTGAAGATGTCTGCAATTTGCTCATTAGTGGAACAATGGTGAAGATGGATTGTTTTAGCCTCAACATGATGTCGAATTAGATGATATTTTGTATTGATGTGCTTCGTTCGATCATGGAACTTTGGGTTCTTGGCCAAATTTATTACTAAGGTATTGTCAATCATGAGTGGAGTCGATTGTACTTGTTTTACCTAAAAATCTTCCAGAATTTTCCTAAGACGCACAAATTATTTTGTTGCCTCAGTTGCTGCCACATATTCTACCTTTGTTGTGGAATCTGCTGAAACTTATTGCTTGCATGATCTCCAGGAGACAACTCTTGATCCAAGACTCATAATATAACTCGAAGTAGATACTCTAGTTTCTTTGTCTCCATTGAAGTTTGAACCAGAGTATCCAATCAAGCTGAAGTCGCCCACCTGTGTATACTTGATTCCAAAGTCTTGAGTTCCCTTCAAGTACTTTAGAACTCTTTTTGTAGCAGACCAATGTTCCTCACAAGGCTTTTGCATAAACTTGGAGAGGATTCCAACGGCAAATGAAATGTCTGGTCTGGTACTAGTTAGGTAGTTCAGACTTTCTACAAGTTGTCTATACTTTGTTGCATCCTCAAATTCTTTTCCTTCAATGGATGTGAGCTTTAAGTTTTATTCCATTGGAGTAGTCAGAGGATTTCATTCAGTCATGCCAAACCTATTCAACAGATCTCCAATGTACTTCTTTTCAGAAAGGAATATGGACTTCAGATGTTGAGTTACTTCAATACCAAGATAGTAATGAACATAGCCCAAATCAGTGATTTCAAAAGCTTTCCTCAATTCCTTCTTTATGGATGCAATGTAGCTCTCATCGTTCCCTGTCATCAAAAGATCATTTACATATACCACAAGATATACAATTGTTTGCCAACCTTCTTGACAAACAAAGTTGTATCATCAAGATCATAATGTTTGAAATTGAGTTTCAGAAGATGCTCAGTTAGTTTTTCATACTAGGCTCGCGGTGCTTGTTTGAGGCCATACAAGGATTTCACAAGTTTGCATACTTTATGTTCATGTCCTTTTATAGTAAATATTTCAGGCTAGAACATAAAAACATTCTCTTTTATATCTCCATTCAATAACGCAATTTTTACATCCATTTGATGTACTTTCCAGCCATTCTGAGCTGCTAGGGTAAAGAGTGTCTGGATGGTAGCCTATTTTGTTGTGGGGGAAAAGGTATCCTCATAATAAACCCCTTCCTTCTGTGCAAAATTTTTTTCCACAAGCTTGGCTTTGTGGTTATCAAGTGAGCCATAAGCTTTATACTTGTTCTTGTAGACCCACTTGCAACCAATTGGTTTGGTTCCCAATGAAGGATCAACCAACTTCCAAGTGTCATTCTTTATCAAGGCGTCATACTACTTTTGCATTGCTTCTTTCCATTCATCATGAGAAGCAGCTTCTTTGAAGGAAGTTGGTTCAAAATATGTAGACAAATTCAATTCACAATCATAAGAAACATCCATATAAAAAGGTGAATCAGAGTCATCTACCCCACCTCCATTTTTTCGGGGTGAATTTCTAGTTCCTGTCTTTCCAACCTCATCAGGATGAATGCTTTCAAGTATCTTTGTCAGCCACTTTGGGGGACCTTTCTGAGATGGTCCGGGTTGCTCCGTCGCTTGAGTTGGGACTGAATCAAGATTGAGTCTCCCAATTCTCTCAATCACAACACTCGAAGTATCATCCATTGTTGGAGTTTCATGCGGGGGAGAGAGTGCTTCAAAAGAAGATTCCACAAGTTGATCTAGTATAGGAATCGTCTCTTCAAGATGTGGAATCTGATTATCAAATTCTGAAATGATTTTGCATTTGTGAATCTATCCAAGCAATCAAGTTTTCGTTCAACAACATTGTCAGTTTTGGATGATTCAAGAAAGATTACATCTCTAGATACAACACAAATTTTATTGACTTCATCACAGAGACGACGTGCTTTGGAGGTGTTTGAATACCCCAGGAAGATACACTTACAACTTCTTACACCAAGTTTGTTTCTATGTACCTTTGGTATCAAGGCATAACATGTGGAACCAAAGACTCTAAGATGCTTTACCGAGGGAATGTGCCCATACCACATTTCATAAGGAGTCTTGTTTCTAATAGCATTAGATGGACATCTATTCTTTATATATACAACACATAGAACTGCATCAGCCCAAAACATCATTTTTACATTTTTGAAAAACATCATGGAGCGCACCATATTTAAGATTGTCCTATTCATTCTTTCAGCTGCTCCGCTCTGTTGGGGATTATAAGGCACGGTTGTTTGATGTTTGATCCCATGTTGGCAAATATTGTTTTCAAATTAATTTGAAGTGTATTCTTTTCCATTATCAGTGTGAATAGATCCAATATGAGATTGGGCATCATTTTCAATCCATGTATGAAAGTTCTTGAATGTTTGAAAAGGATCAGATTTTTTCTTCAATAAATAAACCCAACACATTCTGGTGTAGTCATCAATAAATTTCATCATATATTTATTTCCATTTGCAGAAGGAACGGGAATTGGGCCACATAAATCTGAATGAATGAGTTCAATTTTTCTATGTGCTCTGGAATGTGGATCATGAAAAGATTGTTTGTTATGCTTTTCTAGAATGCAAGAATCACACTGCTTAAGTTTCCTAGGAATTGTAGGCAAACCAGTAACACCATTTTTTTTCAACAAGCAAAGGATGTCATAGTTCAATTTTCCAAATCTAGCATGCCATAATAAACTGGATGGAAATGTACCTTCTTCATAATGAGAATTGTATGAGAAATTGTGTGCACGAGCAGAGGTACCTTATAGCTTGAGAAGCCTTTCTTCTTCTATCCCTGTCATGACAGGTGAGTGATCTGATGCTTTTCTCACCTCAAGCTTGCCATCAAACATATGAATGGAGTGTCCTTGCTAGTGGATGTGGACCAAGGACAACAAGTTTCTCCTCAATCGTGGGAGATACAAAACATGATGCAAAAGAAAGTCTAGATGACCAGGCAATTTAAGCCTGATTGTACCAAGCCCTGATGGCTTGATTTTTTATTTTTATGCAAAGTATACTGCTCCATCAACATTGTCAGTAAATTATTCAAAAAAATATCTTCTAAAATTCATGTGGCAAGTTTCTCCTGAATCAAGCAACCAATCATTTTTCCAAGAAGCAAGTGAAGCATTAAATAAGTCTTCATGTACTCCAATATTATAGTGTGCCACAAGATAGTGAGTGGATTCAGGTGCTTTACCTTTCTCTTGGTCATTAGTTTTACCTTTGGGTTGGTTTCTTTCATGTTCAATTCTGTCCCAAGGCAACTTGCATGTGGATGCATCATGTGATCCATTTCTTTTGCAATGTATGCAGTGAAAATATGACTTTTCTCCTTGAGAGTGTCTGGTCCCCCTGCTTCTAAAATTTCTTCCTCTTTCTCTTCGACCACCTCTTCCTCTTGAAGAATATTGAGCACGATTCTTCTCTCTATGTGAAAGGCACACAACCTCTTTAGAAGACTGAGGATTTGTCTTCTTCCCAAAATCTTTCTCTCTTTCAACAATTTTTTTTTCACAAGGGAGTTAAAGGTAGTATCTTTGAGGTTTCCATTTGCTTGCAATGACTCAAGATAATTTGAGTAAGTGGGATAAAGTGCCTTGAGAAAATATATCAGAGGAATGTCCAGTTCAACATTAGTGACTTCGATATCATGCATAATATATTTTACTTCTGATGCAAGAGCAAGAGGATCATCATTTTGTAATTCAAGGGTGAACAATTTAATCATGAGTTGAACAACTTCAAGTGCAAAGTGTGAGCCATAGATTTCCTTCAGTTTTTGTAAGGCTTCGAAAGCATTTGAAAATGGTGAAATATGGTGACTCACCTCTTCATTTATTGATGTTGCAATCGATGCATAAGCCTTGTTTTTCTTATTTTCCCAAATGGCGAATTCCTTGTCTGAGTTAGGTTGTTCTGGCTCTTTGTCTCCATCTCCAACACACACTCCTTTCCACAGCTCATTATAAATAAGAGTGTGTTTGATTTTCCACGACCATTCTAGATAGTTCTCCTGCCCAGTGAGAACCACTCCCACAATAGATATCAATGAGTGCATTTTAAAAATGTACTGTGTAAAGAAAAATCACTCTTCTGCTGGTAAAACAATGACGCGAGAGGTTGAAAAAAATGAGGTGGTAGTCTGTAATTCAACTACTAGTTAACTTTTTAACCAATCAGCTGTGCTTAAATCAGGTTCTGTATGTGGATTTTCCCCCTATGGATCCCACTTATCTGACCAATCACTGTCAGTCCCTTGTTGACTTCTCCTTTTACAAGCACTTCAATCCACGTCGTTGATCTCATTTCTCCAGATCTAACAGATATTGTGTCATCTACTCACCAACTATCTTGGACGATCTCCACCATTGATGGGACCCGTCCAATCAAACAGTTTTCATGCAATCTCATAACGGAACCAAAAGGAATTAAACCCCAGTTCATAACCTTATCGCGTCTGAAATTTAAATTAAGTCACATGCATCTTTCGATGCGATCACTGTTAGATCTGACCCATCTAATTGAATGGCTATCGCGTCACCTGTTCGCCAACTAGCTTGGCCAATCTCCACTGTCGATCAATCCCGCTTGATCCAACGGCTATCGTGAAATCTTGCACAATGCATAACAAATTGAGAGTGCGTAAGAAAATTGGTTTTCTCGTGCTACATGTCGCCCGCTAAGGTTTATCACGTGAAATTTAGGAATACCATTTCCAGGCTTTAGGGCACACAAGATACCGCTTACCACTTGCCAAATACTACCCATGTGCTTAATTCATATTTTAATAAAGATGCTTAAGAAAAGGTTTAGTGCTTAAACTCAGTATTAACCGTTAGCACTAATTGACTGTGATTTATAAATAAAATGTGTGAACAGAGAAAAATACCCGATTAGGGTCCAGAACGCCGATACACAGTCATAAGGGAGTTTCATTCATCGCACCTGTGTTTAACACTATGAAACCAAGAGAGTGATACCTCAAATGTGCTTGTGGAGCAGTTGCCTCACATAACCAGTCGAACTTCTGTAGCGGTTGCCAGAGAGGGGCACCAGTTGTGAGAGAGGAGTTACAAAGCAGAGAGGGAAGCTAAAAATGGCGCTGGCTCTGATACCATGTCAAACCAAGAGGTAACTCCTCAAATGTAATCCTATTATTCATTCAGGTTGCTCATTATTATATACAAGAGGGAGTGACTGTTCAGTTCATCTCCCGATGACTCTCCATTTTCTTTATTATTTATTTACACTAATTACAGTTGTTCACCCAATCCCTGTGATTGGGTATCAACAAAACCTACAAGTCATGAATGCATATCTGAACATAATATTAAACTTATCTAAGGTTTACCAATAAGGACTAACGCTTTCTCATAATAGTTTCAATAATACAATGTAAGTCATGCATTCAGTAACCTGTCATTCATCAATTAAAAGTTGATAAGAGCCATACTTAAAACTTTTATAAAACCATGCTTATAACTAGCATATAGCCATATAATAAACAATTATAAAACAACCATTAAAGCCACATAATAACAAGTAAATTTACTCATAAAGACAAGAGGAACTTAGTTGTTATTAACCATATTCAAAATCCAACCAAGTTAGGGACTTCCATGTACCATCTGACCATGGATTGGGCTGAACCAAATCTTTCTTTCAGCCAATCACCCCCATGTCATATTCCAAGCATGAATGTGGTATTTCATGGGATAAACCAATCCACAAACAACTAAGGGAATCCAAAGGTTAAACCACCTCCACCCTCACACTATTGTGATCTCACCTAAACTGGTCCCGAGATCACAAAACCAAACAAACCTTGGATGCCTCAAAATTCCTTCACCATCCCTTGACGAATTTTCCTATCTCCACCCACCTATTGAGGGATTCTCGTAGAAAGCCATCTCCACCCCGAACCCTTGGTATTTTCTTGAGACCACCTCACTCAAATCCAAAACATATTGACAATCCAAAACTCAACCAAGAATGAATACCATTACACCATGGCTATTTGAAAATGGAAAGGCAATGATAAAAACATTGTCAAAACCTAGAAAAAAACCCATGCCAATGATAGAAAATGAACCAAATACACACATGCATATTCCATGCATTCCAAAACCAACTAGGAAATTGTACATACAACCTTTTACCTGCAAGCATTCCTTCTAAATCTACGTGATCCAAAATTTTCTTACTTGATCCTTGCTTCCTTTTGATTCCCTTTTCTTTCCTTCGATTTCCTTATCCTTCCTTTGCTTGATTTATTTCCTTATCCTCTTGGTTCTCTTCTCCTCTTTGATACTAATTCCAAAACAAAACTGACAAAAGGCCCCAAACTAATGCTCTAATGTTTTTTTATTATTGATGCCTCTAATTTCTTCATTTTTCCTCTATTTTCCTTCAATTTCCTCCTCACATGAAACTTGTGACCTTTCACCTTCTTTCTCCTATTTTCCATTATTTTCATAAATAAAATGCCAATAATGCATTTTTTCATTTTCAATGTCTTTTCCTTTGCCTTGTTCAATTTCCCTTAGCCATAATAAACAACAAGTGATGCCCACCAGGATACTTTTCCCAACATTCATCTTGGAATACGTTTTCCATGACCTTGGTCTTATTTTTCCTTTATTAACTGTATTACATGAAGTTTTAACTTGGGGCTATTACAAACACACATGGCAACAATATAAGCACCAAAACCACCGAAATAGTTCAATTTCTTTAGTATATATGAGAGTAACACATATCACAAACATTCAAAGAACATTCTTACAACATTTATGACATACGCATGAAAGTTTGTTTCCTCACTGAGCTTCTTATTATAAGGCAAAATATCCAAGTACAAAGTTACAACGGTGAGCCACTAGCTCCAATAATGGAACATTAAGTCACTTCTTGCTTCTTCAAAGAATGATCTTCTCTCCTATGCTAAGCCAGAGAAGCCAAGGTTAGCTCTCCAAATGCTAAGCCTCCAAAATCCATTTGTTTGAGTTATGAGGGTGTATTTATAAAAAGAGGAATGACCTTTCATATCCCCTCACTCTTAAGCTTCCCTCATTACTCTTAAACTTCTAATGTGACCTTTTGAATTTTCTTAAAGACTTGTTTGCCCATATATGACTATGTGACTTTTCATATTCCACATGTGACTCTTAGACTTCCACACATTACATTTTTTCCTTTCCTTTTAATAATTACAACATTATATCTACAAATGATGTGGCAAGATACATGAACACTCATGACATTATGATGGAATTGGTACAAGTCACAGCTTGAAAATGATGACATGAAATCCATGATGAAGTGGTAATGTCAAGTCATTTCTCTTATTTCTTTGCCTTTAATCTTCATGAGAGGTTTGTTCAACACTTCATCTTCATGAAATATCTACTTTGTTGCTCATCTTCACCCTCCAATGAGCTATATGGTATGGAGTCTTCATCCGATCTTGATCTTTGGTATTCTATCATAAATTGGTGTCCCTTTATCTTCTCGCTTGATGACCTCTTTCATGGTTTCAACTTCACAAGTGCCTTTTAGCATAGTCTCCTTCTCCTCCTCTTCGGGCAAGTGAAATCCAATCATGACAAGGCAACATTAGTCTGGAAACCTCCTAGTATAACTCTCTTCATGTAATGTACTGGTTGATCTAGAACAAGGTACTGGAATGAGGAGAAGGCTCAAGTATTACGTTGTTCCCATTTATAGAGCCTAGGAGTGAGGTAGCAATGCTTTTTATTGTTCAATACACAATGTTAGAAGCCTAGGAAGCAAGACTGCACAATTGAGGGTCTTAGTGAGGTAGGATTGAGCCTTGAGACTGCACAATGTGTGGTTCTAGAGGGATACTGGCTAGTGGATTGTGCAGTTTCATAGTCCAAGGACTCACAGAGATAGCTTGATGACTGAGACTTTGTGAAGCACAGCGGGAGACTAGCTAGGAGGCAAGATTACATAGTTTCTGAGGGAAGTGAGTCAATCCTTGAGCACTATGACTACACAATGTGTAGTCCTTGGGGGAAGGAACTGTTCAGCGTAATCCAATAGGTAAGGATTCATGCTTGAGTCTTTCCACTATGCAATTAGAAGTTCAGGGAGGCTCAGTGAGTCTAAGTTGATCGTGTAAGAAGTTTTCTAGGTTTTGACTAACTGTGGGATCGATGAGGTAGATATGAAATTGGGATAAGAATTAAACATGATCATGCACTCAAAAAAATCGAAAACAAAGCATTGAACACTCAACACATAGAATCAACATGATCCCATTGTTGTGACAACAAAATAACACTTTCCCCCAAGTGCGACACTTAAGATACACTTTATGACGACAGTGACGACTCTAGTACAACAATGCTCAAAACTTGGGTAATATTTCTAATGCATGTATTTATGATGAATAGAAACAGTAGTGTAAGAGAGCGCATCAAAATTTCCATTTAATAATGTACAATTGACTCCCTTTGACTAGGCACAACACTTAAGATATGCTTTGCAATGATAGTGACAACACTAGTGCAATGATACATGAAAATATTTGAATGGATATAATACATGTCTATATGATAAATAGGACACATTAACACCAAATTTTCCCCTTGAAATGAATCATAACTCTGCCTTTTGTGATGTGCGACACTTCCCACGTCGAAAGACGACACTTGTGAAAGTAAACGAAAAGTGAAAATGATGATTGCAAAAGCTTAAAGAAAGTGGAAGTGACACATGTCAGAGCGAAGATAACATGAAAAAGAAACTTATCAAAGTGAAATAAAGTGAAAATGATCATTGCAAACTTGAAAGCGACACTTGCGAGAAAAAAAATGTTCCAGAGAAACAGTTGAGAAAACTCATTGAAATAGAAGTACAATTGCATTCAGAGTGAGTGAGGTTGTCAATGGAGAGCATGCACTAAGTATCAACATGTTTTATGTAGTAGTTGTGCTTATGGATGGGACAGTCATTGTTATAGAAAATCCTATAGATTCACAAGCTAATGCAATTTGCTAAAGCAATAGACAAGAATCTACTTCTACTCTTTACAATGGAATCCCATAAACATCGAGCAAAAAATAATCAATAGAGGAAGAGAATCAAAGGCACATAACACAATAAATATTTGGGGAAATCCACAACTCAAAACCCCACTATATGTTTTGTGTTAATTCGTAAAATCAAGATGAAATTACAATGCTTGTTCTCTCTAGAACAATCCCAGCACTCAACAAATTCAATCTCCAATTCATAAGCAAGCTCAAGGCCAAATATTAGCCTCTTCACAATCTCTCCAAGTCTCTATTCCAATGTGTAATTCCTATGGAGGATAGCTTGTATTTAAAGGGAAATAAAGCCTCTGAAAAATGTGCAATCCCTTAAGGATCAATTCCTGAATGCATGCACTATCAGTGCAACTCAGAAAAATATAAAACAAATAGCACAATGTCCCTGCACTCTAGTCTCAAATGGGTCTTTCTTAGAATCAACATGCATGAGTTTTTGATGAGCAAATATTCAGTTAACTAGAGTAGCACTGGTGGAGTTCATTAGTGACACCACTAACAGTTAACTCACTATTAGTTCTCTCAATTAGTTTGAGAACTAATTTAACTGAACTAACTAATGAAACCGAGTCTTATATTTTACAACTCATACTGGACTCCTACAAAGTAGGTAGAACATACACATGACGACAGAAAGACTTCCAACTTGAATTTCCTAAGTTATGTAAGTTTAATAAACTTAATTAACTAATGTTATGTTGCTATGAGAATAGAATTTGAATTTAATTCATAGTTTAATTCAAGGACAAATTAAACTGGAATTTATTGTTGCCATTTCTCAACAACTTTCACCAACAATTGTCCAAGTATTATCTTTGAGAGTTGGGAATTACCTATGTAAGATTGAATTGAAATAAGTGCACTTTTAAATTCTTAAACACTAAGCATGCATAAAAAGGTGACTTCGACACTTAGAAGAGGACTCAATACTTTACATGACATCAATTTACCATAAAGTAACTATGGAACAAACAATCATAAGATCCACAGTAGGCTCTAAAACTAAGGTGTAGACAATTTTTTAGAGGGTGTTTGTCACAACAACAACATAGTTATGGGAGGAACATCATTCTACCCTATTAGGCGTGCCACTACCCAAGTAAAGGAGTACTTACCAAACAACCTATTGGAAAATTGATAGTGGAAACTTATTAATCTTATTTTCCTTAACCTTAATATTTTCTTGTGAACTTATTAGCTTTATTGTGTTATTTTACTTATATATTTAATTAAACAAACATCAAAAACATAAATTGCAATAATAGAGGACATAGATATTAGGCTATCAGCCTTGGAAAACCCCTCCAACAGGAAAACTTGAAAACTCTTATCTTCTTAGAATCTGCTTCAAATTAGATAGAAATACCAAAACCATAGATCAAGTCCTTCTTAGAGTACCAAGTCAGCCCTTCCTCTAGTTATTCCTTGTTTCTACACCAGCCAGCTTCAAAATTGCAACTTTGACCTGCCAACTTCAATACTGCAACTCGTCTTGCAACTTAGATCCTTCAATTTTGGCCTTGAAGATTCTTTGGAAACCCTAAGCCAGCCTCCTCTTGAGACCTTCTTAGAGCAAGACAACTCCTCTAAGGTCAATGAGGTTAATATAGGGTTTTCTCCCTTCCATCTACAAGATTCTACACTTTGTCCTATTCCAACTCAACCTGCAATTTAGGCCTCCTTCTGCAACACCAAAAACCCTAGAAATTTGTACTTGTGAGAGTGATAAATCCCTAAACCAAGATATTATGTCCTTCTTTCTTCTCTTAGACCTTCTCTCTCCTTCTTCCATATTCCCAACTATAGATTGAACTCTTTATTGATAGATTGAACTCGTGGAGTGAGTGAGTCCCAAATGAAGTCAGATTTTTCCTTTATATAGCCTTCTCAAGGGGTAAAATTACCTCCTTTAGGTTAACTTGATGTTCCCAGGCACGACTTGTACTTTTAGAGCTTCCAGGACTTTCTAGACTCAAAACTAATTATTTTTACAATTACAAATTTCGCGGAAGGATCTTATAAACATGATGTTGACTCCTTTGCTCAAGACAATAAATATTAAGACTTAACAAACCCTAGAAGCATAAATAACATGATTTTACCTAGAATAAAATCAATAATGAAACTCATGCTTTAACAATAATAATTTTTTATTTTATTTTATTTTATTATTTGTTACATAGGATACATATTGAAATGAGTGCAACAATTACGAAGATTGAAACTAGTTACATTTCTCAACGCTCCCTCTTAACTAGGGAGGTATTCATTATTATACAATCAATACAACATCATATCTCAAACTGAAGATTTATCACAAGAAGAGTTGGATTGATAAGCCATATTGTAAGCATCATCATCATGACCAGCATTATCTCTGAGGCCTAACTAGACAAGCTCTCTTTTAATCATGATCATTATGCTGGGAGGATTTATGTGTGATACCACACTACCTCTACAAGGTACATACCCCATCCGAATATTTACAAGGTATGTCCTTTTAGTACTATTCTTATGTCATATATCCAATCCTAAGTCCCTAAAGAGTATCGATCCTCTTCGACCACTCTTCTCTTGGATACCTGTCACATCCTCAAAGAGTGTCGATGCCTTTCCTTTATTTGATGTTTATCCTCAAGGAAACTATAGATTCTCATTCAATCCTTCATCATTCTCTCTTCATCACTTGAATATGAAAATGCACATGTGATGTCCAACATCACTCCCTCTCAACGAGAGAGTACATCCCTATTATCCTTTAATCTTGAGAATAGAACCTTGCTCCTATACAAGGATACTCCTTTACTTCCTCTCAATAACAAAGGATATATAGACTTCCTTTCTATTTGGGAAGTCATCATCACAAGCCTTGCAGCTTGTTTTCATAAGAGTATCAACTACTAGTTCTTCATAGTTACTTGAATCCCTCTTTCCTCCACATCCATGAGATTTATTTCTTTCAAGATATCATGAAGTCACCTTATCTTTTCGATCTTGTAACAAGATTCAGGTTAATCTTCTTTCTCATCGCTTTCTTTTCAATATGAAGGCATTATATTGAGCCTTTCCAAACTTCAATTTGATCATAAATTCTTCTTGAAAGTGATCTCCCTTTGACCTCCAAGTTATCTTCTTTCATGGCTCCCTTTTAATCCCAAGATGTCCATACCTTTTCCTCATGGTTTTTAGGTACCAGGTATCAAGCTTCCCTCAATATCCTTCATTCATAAAGTTGAACTTGCCTCAACTGCCATCATATATTCCTGCAACATTCTTTTAGGTAGAAAAAATAATGTGTTAACCAGATAACCAATAAAAATGAAAATCATACTTACCTCATCATGATGACCTTCTCATTCCATCAACGTCCTCATCTCCACATGAATTTTCCTTCATGCACCAGAGTTCCCAAGGATTGAACTTGATTACCAAGTTACAACTTTTCTTTCAAAGACTATACTGGATGTTAATCATTATCTTACATATTCTAGAGAAATTTATATTATTTATACATCCTTAAGTCAAATCATATTTTCAAGAATCATATATCCATATACCCAAGCATATTTTATGACCAACTTTATTTCCACAAGATTCTACACATATGAATCTTATCCAAAGTTTTATGTCATGCATTCATTTGCTTTCATCCAACCATCTAGCTATCCATATATCTCACAAAGAGCATGTGTCCTCACCAATTGCACTCTTTCATCCCTTTACCAGTATTGGTTCCACGTTACATGAAATGTCTACTAACTTTTTTCATAGTGTTTCTTCCAAGAACCTTTCATAATTATGGTTATTCCGGGATCATGATGACCCACCTAAGAAAGATGACCTCCTCTAACATAATGTTAGATAATGCCTAGATAATCAATATGCAAAACAGTCTATCTATCCATCTATCTAGATGATATTTACAAAGCAACTTAATCATGTAAAATTCTAGACATGCTACTATCATATGTGTTTTTTTATAATGCTATGCAAATCACACTATTTTAGAATAAATATTAAACTTCATAGAGAACTTGACAGTCGATGAATCTTCTTTAGTAGTAAATATCCTTCACTTCTTCCTTCTTTTCCTTCTTCTCGCATTCTCCCACTACCTCGACTACATGAGATTCACTCATTTCCTTTCTCTTATTATTTTGTAGGCTTGAATAGTCCCTCTTAAAGTGTCCAAACTCATTGCACTTAAAGCATTGAACCTTGGACATGCCTTCCTTCTTGGACTTACCAAAATTTCCCTTCTTCAACATCTTGACTCAATCTAGAAAGGCATGAGATTGTTCATCAAATCCAATATCACTCTTGACATTGATCCTTGATTCTTTCAATATGCATTGCACCCACAACTCATCAAAGAGAGTTGAATCCTTCTTGGAGTATATGCTTGTTGCAAACCCGCTCCATTCTGATGGAAATGCATTTAGTACACAGATGGTTACTTCAAAACCAATAATTGGTTCCCCAAGCCCTTGCAGATGGTCTCTTAGTTGAGAGACTCTCATGAGAAAGGATTCCACATGCTCATCCTTTGATTCTTCATTCTATACAATTTTTTCCTCAACGACATTTTTTTTCAGGTTGAACTTACTGAGTACAAATTCACTAGCTTGTTATGCATGGCTTTGGAAATATTAAAATTTGCAACGAAAGGAACAAGAGAATATTTAATGGATTCCACTATGACCCTTCATGCCCTTATTTCTCCTTTCTTGTATATTTCTAGTTCTTGTGTCTTATATTTCGCAATTCCAGTAACTACCTCAGTAACATATTCCATTACTTGTTGTTCTGTCAGTATCAAGTCAATTTTTTTCTCCTTGACATTATCAACAAATAAACCATCCTTAACATTATACTCAAATCCCCCTCATCCTGTGTGATCATGAGTGTATATACCCCATGGTGCACAACTTGTAGGAGAATAAACAAGAGAATGAACAAATGGTGTTAAATGAAGAAGAGGTGAACTTATTTACCATCATATCTAGTGCCCACAATCTATTGACCATAATGAAATATCGAAGATTATTGAGAAGTTTTCACTATCCATCCATTTTTTCAAAGGGAGAAATTCACGTTTTTGTTTCAATGGTTTGTTTACAATGATACCATCCTTCCAAATGGGAATTGACTTACTTTTACTTTGGACCGAGGGAATCTTGGTCTTTTTTTGTATAACTAGATGGGTGGGACCACCCCATAGGTTTTGAACTGGTGACCTTCACATAAACAATGTCTTAAAAGCACACTCATTCACTCACTATTATATGCCTCGTTAGCAAGGTAATATTGGATTTATTTTGTATATCTAGATAGGGGGGGGAACCCATAGGATTTTGAACTGGTGACCTTCATGTAAGGAATGCCTTAACAATGCACCCATTCACTAGATATTCAATGCCCCATTGGCTAGGTAATCTTGGATTGAATCATGGGAACTAAAAATTGTAAAAACTTCTTGATATATGATTCTTTGCAATTTTCCAATGGACCATCTACGCATCATTTATGATATCCATAGAACTATTTCTTGATAATAACTTTCTTCCATCACTCTAGCTTAATTGAAATCATCATTTAGATTATTTTGGCTCCAAGAGCTATATCCATAAATTAGAGATATTTGATCCTTTGGAACTCCTACTATTTCTCAATTTATCAGATCCCCCTTGCCACAAAAATTTCCTAAGAAACTTGATGCATTATTCTCATTGGAGCTAGCGTGATTGAATGCTAGAAAATTGGAAGAGAAATGAGAATTGATTTTATTAATACCATTCAACCAACAAGGTTTAATATTTGAGATGTCCATTGCTAAAATTCAGATTTCATATAACAATGACATTGTGTCAATACTATTCCAATGGGTTTCCTATTGAAATATGCATTCCCAAGTATTTGAACAAGTCCATATTCTTGACAACAAATAATAAAATTCTACAAATAGCTTAAAGGAGGAAAGAACTAAGATTCCAATGAAAGAAATGAATTTTATGAATGTTAATCTTCCCACTTGCAGCTCTTATGAATATATCTAAGTCCTACTTAAATCTCTCGCATATGATAGTAAACGCATGACCCAACAAAAGGGTATCGTCCATAAATTGTGAGTAGTTCATACTCTTCATTGCTAATTTTTCATGATTCTCTAATCTGATAATTACTTCCAATGATTCCTTAATTATTCTCCTTCATATGGATAAATAGGAAATTAGATGATTTAGTGATCCGAATTTGGTTCCAAGTGAAGATGACAAATGGTAATATATATTGGATGAATAGGCCCGACTTGGTGTGTCTTTAAGCTGGTCGATTTGAACTTTTGGAGGAAAAAAAATGATTTTCCCTGTTTTGGAGTTGACTTGAATTCAAATTTATATTTTCATTTTCTTTTAATTTTTTGGGCTATCATAATTGAAGAATATTGACCACAGTTGTCAAAATTCAGGACTTCGACTTAGCTAGGGAGGTATTCTCTTTGACATCTTTAGATGATCTCTTGTTAACAAATTTATCCATCCCAAAAAAAGGTTGAATGAGCTATTTATGTTGATGTATTCATCCACTTCATGTTTTATATCATAATCATGTGGAAAGAATCCTACATCAGTGTCATGCAAAGGGATCTAGTCACCCACTAGATACATACCCTTTTGAAAAATGAATCTAGTCTCTCACTGGCCAATGGCTTTTTGGGGTCCCACTGGCCAAATACCTTTTGGCCTTCTAGTGTCAAGACAAGTGTTGGGTCATCATTTAGCCAAGTAGTCACCTAGAACATGGTCAGTGCATGTGACCAATGGTGAAACCATGGGTCCATTTACCATTCCCACATGTCATCATATGCTATTGAATGGAAAAAGACATGGTTGATGCTATAAGGTACTCACTCCCCCCACTATTCAAGTAACCCTTGGAAATATGGTTAGGTAACCCCTGACCGGGGGAGAACTCCGAACCTTGTGCTACCTAGGTTAATCTTCCTAGCCGCGTTACATGGCTCATGGTTAATTCTCATGACTTGTCAATACCCTTGACCTAGGGAGAATATTTTCCCCTTGATGCTACAGCATCAAGACTCCCTTTAACCAAGGGAAGCATTCTAAACCACACCAAGCTTGTCTTTGAAGTATACAAACTTCATCCTGGGACAAAGGCTTTGTGAGAATTTCAACAACCTACTCATCTATAGAAATTCATAAGAGCCTCACTATCTGCGTTTATACTATTTCCTATCATGATCTTGATGTGCTTCGACCTATCATTGCAGTTTTCTCCTACACCTGATCAATCAATCATGTGAGTTTCTTCTAAAGCCACACTGTTTCACAACTCACTATACTCGTTGCAATATACTCATTCTTTGTAATCTTGAGTGCGACATATGTCTTTTTCTTGCCCATCTAGGATATCATAAAAAATACAAACTAAATCATCATGTGAATGTGCTCTTCCTGTCTTCAACACTTTGTTGACAAATCGGTTCTTATAGGAATTAGGGTTTGATTCCTCTTTCTCGATAATTAATTGTGAATTATGTTGCCTTCTTTTACTTATTTACTAGTTTTTATTTAATCAAGAAATTATTGAATTATGTGTATATAAATATCACAAGAATAAGAGACACAAGATGTAGGTGCTTAGCCAAGGAAAAACCCCTTCAAGAAAACCCAATCCAACTGTTCCACTAGTAGCTTCAAATCAATATGAGACAATCCAAGACCCCTTAGACCTTGACAAAGACCTCCCCCAACCACCAAGTCTACCCTTCCCTTCAATAGATGATCTTTTTCAAAGTATCCAAGTGGCATTGTCCCAGTATCAGCTTCAAGCCAAAATTTCAGCCCCTAGAAAACAAATTTCGTCCCTCCAACAACAAAATTTTGGACCTGCAGTAGACATAGAATTTCGTCCCCAGTAACTACCGAAAAACTTTCATATGAGAGATAGATAGACCAGAAACTCGAATTAGGTCTTCCAAACTCCATTCGTTCTTCTCTAGCTCCTTCACTCGATTTTCTGCTTCTTTTCCTTAAAGATCGAACTTGTTGAGTGAGTCCTCCAAATAGGTTGAACTTCCTCTCTATATATAGCCTTCCTGATCGGTCAAATTGCCCTAATGTAGAATGACTTCAAGGGGATAGGGCCGACTTGGTGTGGATTGGTAAAATAAACATTTTGACTCAAAATTAATTCTTTTTACATGATAAAAAAAACCCAAGAAGGGTCTAATAAAAATGACAATGACTCTAATGACTAAAGACAACCTAAAAGTCTTCAATGGAGACTTTGACCTAGAAAAAAATGACCTGAGCATGAAACTCATGCTTTAATGAGCCATTCTCTTTAATAATATAATTTCTTTTGACATGTACAATTATGAAGATTGATACTAGTTACATTCGTCAACACTCCCTCTTAAATAGGGAGATATTCATAACTACATACATATGAAGATACATGGAAGATATCCAAATGAAATGAACTATGAAGAATTATAACATACGCATTGCTACAGAGTAGATACCTAATTAGGGTACTCTAATTGGGTGGGACTAATGTGGACTCAATCTTTAAGCACTCCAAGTACTGTTACCCACAATGTTGTGGGTGATATCCCTAGGAGAATTTTTTTTTCTCTAAGATGGTCCTCAACCGACAATCAATAGCCCCTTGCAACCACTAGCTAGCTTATTGTGCCATTTCTTCGCCACCTAAGCCAGTCATGTGATCCCTCGCCCATCTTCCATGATCGTATGTTTAAAGGTGAGCCTCCCGAACCTAAAGGTATGCCTTGTCATTTGGTACTTGAGTATTGTAGCTTTCTTATCATGGACACTTTTGGACATGGATTAATGGGGGGATTTTGTGGAAAGAATGGGTTAGGTATTTTCTCTTGTCCCCTAGACCCCTTTGGATATTAACCTTGGATTCTAGTATCATGGGATCTCTTTTACTAACCATTTTGCTTTAGGGATGGTATTTCACGGGAAACCCCAATTTTGGTTGTGTGGTCCTGCTCCCTTATCTGCTAATATTGATGAGCCTCGATATTTCAGCAAGAATGTTGCAACTCCCAAGGCTACCGACTTTAATTATCAACCCGGTGTTCGTACAAACTTAAGAGGTATCAGCACTATATGTGCGGCATACAATGTGTCCTTCCTTTTTTGTCATGATGTAATAGAGAGAGTGTACTGAAATGAGATTATAAACTAATTGCATAAAATGAACTGCTTGAAATGGAAACCCTAACCTATTGCAAGAAATAAAGTACAAGGAAAGAAACATATTCTAATTGCATAAATATCATGAACTAAATGTAAGAGAAACCTAGCTTAACACTATTTATCACATATGATGATTTAAACTAATTGATCATGGATTCTTATCTAGGGAGTATTAACTGCTATGTGCATGTGCTAATTAAGAAATAAAAATAACTATTTTTCTTTATCTTTTCATTTTATAAATGTTAATGCTAATCTTTCCTTGTTCTTTAGCGGGGGAGACAGGTGTGGAGGAAGGGGTGCAATGGTTTTGATGGCTTGGAGGTCAAGTAGAGGCCTAATCCTATCATAAATGATGATTTTTCTCAATCCAGGCTCAAAACAGGCCGCTATAGGATTTCCTACAGGATGTACTAGTTCCTACAAGATGTCTACAATATCCCCTATTGTATTACAAAAAACAGGGCGAAAGCTTAGGAAGTGGTCTAGAAGTTGGAATGGAGCTTGGGAAAAGTGGATAATGGAAGAATAAGGCATGGAGGTGGTGGACACTACCCAGAACTCAAGCAAGGGCTTCAAGATGGGTAGATTTTCTCAACGGAAATGGCAATTTTTGCTTATAAAACAAAAATTCGAATTGAGACTTTAGTGGATTTTGGCGACATGGGTGGATGAGGTGAGATGAGGTCTCCCTGCAATGTAGAATCTCCTACAACAACACACATAATTGTATGCATCTATCCACAAATTCATCTATAGATTTATTAAATAACAGAAAATTACTAGTCAAAAATCCAGAAATTCAAGAACTAGTGAGCTAGTAAATCTATCAAATGCATAACCTAATCAAGTGAAAATGAATTGGGGTAAATTTTGATATTAAATATAATGTTTTTTTGATATAATTCAAGTGGAACCAACTCGATTGAAACTCGTTAGCATGCTCTAAAAAATAGCATAAATTTATTGTTCTTTGCTACAAAGGAGTTCCAAAAATCTAGATTTGGGAATAAGAAGACTAATACAAGTAACTAAATGATTACTATGACCTTTAAAATATTTTCCAAGGATTAAATGATGCTTTTTATCTTGAAAAAAAACTTACATCAACCATTTAACCCAATCCTACAACAAGAAATCATTAATACTAAATGCAGAAATAGAAAGAAATAAAAACAAGAGATGCATGTGAATAAGAAGTGAAAAGAAGGAAAGAAAATGATACAAAAGGGCTTTGAGGCTCCTGGGATGACCAAGCCTAAGGAAATTGAGAGACTTATGGAGGAGAACAAGATTTAGAAGTTGAACATGACACCAATCTTCATTATTTTCATCAATACAATTACATACCTGCAAGAAAATACAATGGAGATGCAAAAATACGAGTTCTCTCCAAAATTAGACTAATAAAAATCTCTCCCTATAGGAAAATTTGACTTGGTACTTATAAAAAATGATTAGGAATCATTCCCCATGAAAGGAGGAAGCTTTTTCCACCAAAATCCCTTGATTAGTGGATCTGGTTCCCAATACTAGGAATCTGCATTAAATGGAAGGGAACACATTCCTAGATTTTGTCAATCATTAAAGTTCCACAATTTGTGCCATAATTCCATAATATCTTGTTGATTTATTATTTAATATTGATCCTCCTATAGTAGGGAGCAACTCTCTAAATGATCTCCTCTTCCAAATCTTCATAATCTACCCAATATTCTCATAATATTCCACAAAAATAAATAATATTAGGCACAAATATGTAATTATTCATAAACTTTCCTAATGAATATATTAAAGTTAAAAATACATTATCGAATGCAAAAAGAGAGGTTTAATATGTTGAATGATGGTTAGATGGGCCTTAGTTTATGTTTAATTTAGAGGCATGAGCCTTAATTTATGTCTAATTTAGAGGCCCATCATACCCCCTGCTGAAAGTGTTGCTCATCCTTTGAGAAACTTAGTGACCTCAATGTGCCTAATTCATGGCCCTGGTGGAATCTCTCTTGTGCATTAAGAACCTTGGGTGTAAGTTCTACAAGGACAAGCCCAAAAACATATTTGTGCAAAGAAAATTCATTGTTTCTTGAGACCATTAGCTTGCCTTCTTATTTTCTTTTGTGGCCTAGACTAATGGCCTTGGAGTTTTCTGTTTTGATTAGGTCTCTCCTAGGCACTACCTTTTCTTGGTTTTCAACACAATTTGTTCCTTTCTTCCTTCTTGTAGCAACATTCTGCCTTCCTATAGCAGTCATTCCTTCTTCCTTTAGAGTATTATAATTGTATGGGAGCAATGAGAAATGATGTAGGCTTGTGAAAATGGGGAGGATGCTTTATTTGTTTAATTTCAAGAGATTATCAGGGTGAGATAGAGTGCAGGGTTTGTTCTTGAAATTTTGAAATGTTATGGATGAAATATGGATAGATAGTGAATATCAAGTGGATGGAGGACTTGGAGTGTTGTGGTGACTTGGCCTTTGCAAAATTTTCTTCTTTTAACTATTGTCCTCATTCCTTGAAATCATCACCCTTCATAATTTTGAATTTTGAACACTTCATGAGTGAATCAGTGAGCTGCAATTAACTAGTTGAAGGCGGCTAAGATTGTTGACCCATCCTTATCTTATAAAACCTCATCTCTCATGCATTGACAACAAATTTCTAAGTATAATATGCTCAAGAGAAGAGGTCAAGGATATTGCATTCCTATACCTACCTGATGGTTGTTGGAGAGACATGCATGCTGCTACTAAGTTGATGTTGTTGTGCTACTAATGACTCAGGTACATATTCTTGACTTCCTTTTTCTTTTTTGTTGATCTTATTTTGTTGATGGGTTGTCTTCTTGTTGATGTGTGGTTGTTTGGGGACCTATATAAACCTTCCCTAAAGAAAACCTGTCATTTTGACCCATTTCTCCATCATATTTCCTCTTGTAGCTTCTTCTCGGCCTTCCTATAGAGATCCTGTAGTAATTCAAAACTTCTTATAGAGATCCTGTAGTAATTCAGAACTTCCTTTAGAGATCTTGTAGTAATTCAGGACAGCCTCTTGTAGCTAACCTATTTCGTCCATGTCTCCCAAACAGTAGAATGGATTGACCTGAAATTTTATGAGCATGTTGCACATCATCATTATGCACCTCCCCATAAAAATATCTTGGCCAATGGATGCACGAATCTCGAGAAAAAACTAAAAATGGCTAAAGCTGATGGAGGCTTGGAAACCATGCACTCGAAATTGCTAAAATTTATTGGGCATGTTACCATCATCCATATGCATCTCCCCATCAAACAATTTTTTAAATGGATGCACATATATTGAGAAAATTCAAAAATGGTTGTAGACAATGGAGGCCGATTTCTTGGAAACCTTGTACTGAAATTTGTTGAAATTGCTTGAGCATGTTACCATCACCCATATGCATATCCCCATGGAACAACTTGTCAAATGGATGCATGGTTTTCAATTTATGGCAAAAATAAATTTATCCTCTATGTATTTTTTTTTTTCTTGTAGTAAAATAGAGCATTCCTGTAGTTTTTTAGGACAGAAAGCAAACTCAATGGGAAAGGTTTGAGAATGCACTAGTAGAAAATGATGAAATTAGTGACTAGGTGACTAAAAAAGTTAGTCACCGCAATTATTTCAAGTGAAATACTACTAAATTTGAGCAATTTTAAGTGACTGAACTAAAACTGACTAACTTAAATGACTAATTTAGTTTAGGGATAAAATATAGGACTAAATAATAAGTGACCAAACTAAAAATGACTAATTTAGTCTAAGACTAAAATATATGACTAGATAATAAGTGACAAAACTAATAATGATTAACATAAATTACTACTATAGTCCAAGAATAAAAATATGACCAAATAATAAGTACAACAAGTATATGAATTAGTCATTTATGTTAGTAATTTTTAATTGTCACTGTGGAAATGGAAAATTGCAATTTTGATACTGAAGTGTTTCATTTCACTACAAGGGTCTCGGAATCCATCTGCAGTGTTAAAATTTAGAGACAAAGGGGTCTTTGAATCCATTTATAGTGTTAAAATTATAAATACCGTTTTGTCTCTAAATTTTAACAAGGCAAATGGATTCTTATATTCTCAAAATCAATTAAACCTTCCTTCATCATTAGGGCAAGGCTCTCCTTCACCAGTTCGTCCAAGGAGGGCAAGGAAAATGACACTTGAGATGAGGGACAAGCAAAAAAACAAACTAGAGAAATTTGTAACTTCTAAAACTTCTGAAATCCCTAAAAAAGTCTTAATGCATTGCATGTATTTTCCGCTCTCTAGGATGAAAGGGGAACCAAACTCAAAGCTCGACAACCCCAAGAAGAGTTTGCATCCCCTCACAGATGACCTCGAGCCCTAGGTTGGCTTAAACTAGAGGACTTGAACAGTGCAAAATTGGAGCAGGGGTTAAGGCTTCTAAATCGCAAGAAGACTTCCCTATAAAATTATTAATTTTGCTTTCTAAAGACCTGATAGGCCCAAAATCCGAAGCATGGTGAGTTTTCAATCTAACTTTCAAATTTGAATGGATAAAATCCTTGTGCCTGCCCAAATTTGTTGAAAACCCCCTCCTCCAATGCATAATCCACCAACTCCTCATCCTTCATGTGGGCTTCATAGCGAGAAACCAACATCTTGTCTGAAAGAACATATTTAATGAGTAGTTGTGTGTCTTCAAAGGGTTTATCACAATGACAATCTCTATACATAAAAAAATATACATCATGTGAATAAAAATCTCATGGTTCTTATTTAATCTTATTTTTCATTTTGACAAGGATATCAGAGCCTAACATTATCCAGAGCCCATTCACTCTTCGTCAAAATTACGCCTTGCTCTAGTCAGAAACTCCACACTCCTTTCTTTTCCTGCAAATTTTCCATGGGCCTATAGGGTTTCTCCATAATTATTGAATTCCTCTCCCATGGTAGAGATGTTGTGATGTGCTCTTTAACATTTTGACTTCGTAAACAAACAAATAAAATAAAATAAAATAAAAATTATTACTATAACTATAATTAATAATTAAACCAATCTAGATCCATCTTAACTCTAGATCTACCAAGCACCAAGATGGAGGAAATCAAATGTTTCATAAGGTGAAAACATGAAAAAATAAAAAAAATAAAAATAACTTGCAGATTCAATTACCTTTCTTTTCGAAAAGTATTAAACATTTATGACATTGGAGAACTTAAAAAAAAATAAATAAATTATTATACTTGAATAATATTTTTTTATTTTAGAGTAAAAGTTTTGGGGCTTTTCATTTGGAATTTCATTTTCCCACTCATCAAATTTAATATTTAAGAGGGTATGGCCAAAGAGGATTAACAGGGTATCGCCAAGGAAGATTGTCAAGCAAACCAGGATGATAACATTAGGTTAACAACAAAATAGAGGTTATGGCCAAGGAGGATTGGCAGGAAAATAGGCAGCTAACATTCGGTTAACAAAATGCAGGAGGGAGACTTAACACTCTCTAGATAGTGATTAGGATAGTGCATTGGATAGTTGATAAAATTGAATCTAGGATCAGAGAAAGGCACACTGATAGTGTTTACACAAATAAATTACTTTTGCATATTGCCAAAGTAGTGGGAGATTCCACTGATACATTGAATTTGAAACACAAATATGAAGAGTTTAAAAGGGATATGGAAGATACGGTATTGAGAGAAAAAAATGAAGCAGAGGATTTGCAAATGGAAAAATCATTAGATTTCTTCATTATGTAGATGTGGAATTTTTTACCAAAGAGAGGGATAAGATATATTATGAGAAAAGGATATTTTTGGAAATTATTTCTTTGCCTCCCTTACAATGCCACTATAATGCGGTAGCATTAGATGAAGACTCCACAATTTATTCTTCTTGTGGATTGGCAGTGGTGTTGCAGTCCAGTTAGTAATGGATATGGAGTGGCACATACCAAAATGTCAACAGGAAGCCACATGCTAATAATGGATAGGGATTGGCATATATAAAAATCTCAACAGGAAGCCACATCTAATGCAGAGATTATCAAAGCCAATTTATTCTTCCTGTGGACTAGAAGTGGTGTCATAATCTAGTTAGTAATATTATGAAAAAAATCTCTTTTTGGGAAGTCATTATTTGCCTCCTTTACAATCTTTTTATTGTCCAATTTCTCGAGAGGTAATGGAATATCCTGTTGAGATTTATTCTTGTCAAACATTTGATAAAGTTTTATTGAAAGATGGTTTGCAGAGGGGCACACTACTTATCCCATGACTAAGCAGCTGCTAATCAGTAAAGAACATAGACTGAATATCATACTCTGAAAGTCCATAGAAGTGTGGAAGGATAGAAATACAATGGTCACAATAGCTTCATTGAAACCTAATCTGGATTCTGATGAGGAGCAGATTGTGTTGTATGCTCTTAATGTATTACTAAGGTAAAGCTAGGAGAAAGAAAAGCACAGATAATGGATAGGAGCAGAAGGTTACATTCATATTTTAGTTGGCCTTCTAGGATGGAATAACCCATTGATTAGTTAAAAAATGTTAGCATTACTTTGTAGTCTGATTAAGGACAACAAACATAATAAGGTGAAAATAGTTGAGGTGGGTCATGCTATTGATTTTATCGTTCATTCACTTGCACGTGATATTGGAGGGGTATGAAACCTGTGGAATTTCTTTTAGAGATTTCAAAGGATATGGTTGTGTGCGAATAGATTGGTAAGGTACAAGGTTGTATCCTCCTCCTTGTTACAATGTCAAATAGATAACTCGAATTAGGAAAAGATGATGAAGCGATAAGATTTGGTTGGGCTAAATGAACAAGAGAGGTGATGTGAGTAACTCAAGAAGAGCTGAGACGGTCCTTCTCAAAGCACTATCAAGGCACGGGCTCTGCACGTCCTCATAGCATCAATCATCAATCATTTCTATTGTATCACATGCTACATCAAACTATTCATTGAGATCTTCAATACTACTAGTTGCATCTTTTAGTAGTACAACTGGATGGATGAGATCATTTGTGTCGCAACTTACATCAACCTGGAGGATTAGATCATTTGTGTTACAATTTGCATCAATATGGTGAATTAGATTGTATGTGTCACAACTTTCATCAATAAGCTGAATAAGATCATATGTGTCACAACTTGCATTTGTTGTTTGGATGAGGCCTTCTGTGTAACAACTTGCATCTATCTTCTCGGTACATTGTGCATCTAGTAAATCTTGCTTTTCACTTAATTTAATCTGGAGTGCATTAATGAGTTGTTCTTTCATATCGAGCTCAATTTGCAAATCTTTTGTTGCTTCTAATGTGCTGGTCATTTGATTGATTAAGTTTTGATTTTGTTTTAACTTTCACTGAAGCATTTCAATTGTGTTGTGTAATCCATGATTGCACTCTTTCAATTCTTTCACTTTGAAGACGTTTTCCTCCTTTACCCATTTTCATCTTTTCCACGCTCACGTGTAATGGCTCGCTTGATTATCACACTCGCTTTGATCTTAAACTTGCTTAATTTTTCAAACTTGTTTGCTTGATCATTGCTTGAATTTCACGCTCGATTGAACTTGTTTTAATAATTAAATGCTTGAACTCACGCTCGCTTGCTCACTTGATTTTGCTTCAATAGAATGAGGATGTCAAATACCATCGAAAATGCACCCAAGAGAATTATTTTAATGACTTGACTTCTTAACTCACTTGACTTACTTGACCCCCTATCAATTTGAGTTTTGGCGCGAGACCATAAAATTTAAACCTTGGGTGTCAGGTTCAACTGAGAATGAACCCAATTACAGTCAAAGCTCTAACAATTTTGACTATTTATCACCCCTTTGAAGTAAACCAATAACCTCCCTTTTTAAAAAATCAACCCTCCAAATATGACAAAAGAAAAAATTACACCTTATTACTCCAATTTGTTTTTTACAAAATTCCCAACATTCAAGTTATCACCCCAACAAAATATTAAAATTGCCTTCTTATACACCTTATCACTCCATTGCAAGAAACTTCAAGTTGATAAATGTCTTTCAGATTAATCACATCATTAGGATTTGGTCGACATTTCGAACCAAAAAAATCAATCGATCTTCAAGAATAAATAGCATGGATGCATCGTTGCCCAGAATTAGCCGTTGGTAAATTAGTTAATAAGGTAAGTAAAATAATATTTAAAAACTGGTTGTTAGGAGTTATATATTAAAATATTATATATTTAATTAAAAAGTAGCTATTAGGAAATAATTATATATAAAAATTAAATTTAATATAGCGAGAATGATTTTAAAATTAATTAAATAATACTGATGATATGATGATGATTGATGGTGGTGGTGGTGGTGGTGGTGGTTAACGTCCACTGAGACCAAACTTTGGTCTATCAGACCTAAAGAAACGAATTATTTAGTTTGATTTAAGATTTTATTCCTATGCTCAAAAAGCTTGGAGAGAAGCCTCCCGAGCTCACTGTAATTTTGACAACGTAAAAGGCTAGGAAGGTTAGTATTGCAACAAAGTTTTGTTGTATGCGGGGCACTCTAAGAGGAAATGATTTTCATCCTCAATGTTTGTACTCTCACAGAGATGGCAGAACCTTTCCATCCATGGAGTTTTAGGAACTGCCCAACGACCCGTTTCACTATGGAGCTCATGAGAGTTCGTTCTAATCTTGGCTTTATTAATTTTATTCTTTGAGCTAGTTAAAATAGAGAGATACTTTTGATTTTCTAGGGTGGGGTTGATGACCTCCTTATAATATCTTAATTTTCTTTTAGTTGCTAAATCTTTCTCACACCACATTTTTTCTTTGAACTTAGAAGTAACAATATTTTTAATGTTATTAATGTTTTCCAATGCAACATTCTCGTCGATCTCCCAAGGGTTTAACCAAGCCCTGGTGTCTTTATACCAACCTCGTTTGAGCCTTAGGTGGTTTTGGCTAGAATTTAAAGCTAGCTTAGGAAGTCTATGGTCTCCTATGTTATTGAGTTTGTGCTTGTACAACAGAAGCCTAGTCATAGCTAGGCTCTCGATAGGGGAAAGACCCACTTCTATAAGGAGAATAGGATAAGGTGTGTTGCTTTTAGTTTTGAGGTTATACATTATAAAACGCTTCTAGATTTGCTCAATCATTCTCCAGGATTCCCTAGATATGTTGCAACCCCAAACCTCACATCCATATAAGATAACCAGAGTGACTAAAGTTTCAAAGAGGAACTTCTTTCTATCCCACATTACGAGGTTTGTCGTTTTACAATTATTTTCAAGACCAAAAAAAAGCTTTCCAATCCCCAATTAATCCTTTTCTCAAGCTATAGTTCCATTTGAGCTTTGTGATGAAAATATCAATTCCCTAGGTACTTGTAGGAAGAACAACTTCCTCCAAGTTATTATGTCATACATAAAATTAGCGGTAAGTGTCCTTCTTGGATTTTGATAATCATAACTTTTGTTTTGTCAGTGTTAACAATCATACCCATGGTAGAGCAAAAATCCTTAAGAAGTATAAGTTGCTTATCAAGATCAAATGGGCACCTTGCGAGAAGAACAATATCATCAGCGTAGAGAAGAAGGATGATGACTACCCCAGCTAAGATCGTGCCAATACATCCTGCTTCCTCTAAACAACCTTCTATCTTGTCAATGTAAACGCCAAATAGGGTAGGGGAGAGGGGGCAACCTTGTTTAACTTCGATATTACACTTAATATCTTTATACCACCCCTCATTGCTCTTTAACTTGGCAATTACATTCTCGTATAACCTTATAGCATTAGCTCCCAACTCAAAAGGAACCTTTATCTCTTTTAATCTATTCCAAAGTTTGTTTCTAGGAACCATATCGAAAGCCTTTCTAAAGTCCACAAAGAAACAAAAGAAATTGGATTTATCATTGCGGCATTCCTCCACAATGATCCTAAGCGTAATGAGGTGGTCTGTTGTTGAGTGCTGCTTTCTAAAACCCGCTTGGCCTTTAGCCCGCTTACCTTCGCTTTCAAGCCATATGCTCAACTTCCTTTCCAAAATAATACCATATAACTTGGCTAGGAGAGGGCTGATCATAATTGTCCGATAATTAGAGGGGTTATTTGTATCCCCACTTTTAAAAATAGGGAGAATGAGGCTTTGAGTCCATGGTTTAGGGAACCCTTGTTTGACCGCTTGATTGAAAATCTTGTGAATGTGGGGGATGAGGACAGGACCTCCAATTTTTAAGATTTCCACCTGGTAACCTTCAATGTCCTTAGCTTTCCCATTAGCCAAGCGATTAACCCAAAAATCAATGTCTTCTAATGAGAAAACTTATTTCGTTGTGAGCAGGGTTTCAAAGTTATCCATGACATTTGGAGATTCATAAAGCTTTTTAAGATAGGAATTCCAGTCGTACAAAGCAATTTTATTATTATCTTTAATTTTCCTAGTTAGAATCTGCCTCTAGAATTTCTTTCTTAGGAGTTACCTTAGAGAGGTGTAAGAGATTCTCTTGTCTTTTACGAATACACTGCCTTTTTTTCCTTTTAGTTAGGGCTTTGTATATTTTTACCTTGCCAATTTTAAGAGATTCATCAACAACTTCCTTAATTGCTCTCCTCGCACTTTTACAATCTTTGTCATACCATGGGTTGGTTTTGCTATTTATTTTATTACTTGAAACTTCAATTGAGAACTTGTTAATAGAAATATGAGAGGGTTGTAGTAAAATTATGATAGAGATCTTCTATGTTGTCTATACTAGATGAAATAAATTAGCTTTTAATTCATTTAGAAAGAGATCTTTTTTATTTCTATCAAATAGTAACTTCTTTTGGCTATAAGGATTATCTTCTATGGGATCTCTATGCATGATAAAATTGAGAGTTATAAGTAAAGACCTATCTGTAATGCTCAAGATCTATATGGGTTAGGAGTTAGTTACAAAATATTATCAATTTATAAATATTTGTTAGAAATTAATTAATTTAATTATATTAAATAACTTAATGTATATCACGCAGAAGTTTATAATACTAGACTTATAGATTAAGAACTAGTTACAAAAATATATTATTAAGTTATCATAATTCATAAAATGATTTAAAAAAATTACATATTATCATTTATATATAAATAAGTTATTAAGCGTATATATATTTTAATTATATTAAATAAATAAATTATTATATTGCACAAAATAAATAATAAAGTTAGAACTATCTCAAAATCTAATAAATTTATTAATTTAATTTTTTTTTAATGAAATTACGTGAAATAATCTTTTATCACAGTAACTCTCCTAAAACACCTTATCTCTCCATAAAAAAGACTTACCAATTCGTTAACCCTTTTTCAAACCTGAAGTACTATATTTAAAATTAAAATGCCTAACTTTAAAGCTCCGATGTTTTACCTTTGACCCGCGCTGCAGGTGATCCATGCATGTCACTTCCAGGTAAGTTCTGCACAATGGGGATATGGGGAGATACAGAAGAAGAGGAATAATACAGTGACTCGAGTTGCTGCAGCTTTTGTGACCGCAGAGATTCCTCGGACCTCTCGGGATCGATCTCCAGTGGATCTCGTTTTAGATAGTTATTATAAAATGTTGTTTAAGGGCATGCCTGGAATTCTGTTGGGTGGATCAGGTTTCAGTTCTTCGGGCATAGGAGTCGTCATACAGATCCCAATGGGGATAACTTGATGCAAGTGTGGAAGAAATTGGATTTTTATGTTGCTAGATTGGTGGTCGAGCATATGGCGCTTATGGATTGGTTATTGGCAGCGTTGGAGCTGGGGTTTCCCGGATTCAAACCTTTACGGATTCGGATTGGAGTTGGGGTTTCGCGAATTCAAACCTTTACAGATTCAGATCTTGTGTATGAATAGATAGCTCGAGCCCAGAAGCTTCAGAGTCAACTATCGATGGCTACGAGTCAAGAAGGGTATTATGGAACATACAACAGCAATCAGCTCTAAAAAATGGGGAAATTTAATCAACTAGCCTCTCAGCCCTCTGCTCGAATTCAATCACCGCTCTCACGCTGGCACAGATCAGAAGCTCTCCACAAACCTCCGCCGGCCCAATCTCCCTGCGCGCATGAAACGGAAGCTCCAAATGAGGTGAGTCAGGCTCCAAATTTGCATCGACTTTTTCTGCTACAGCCAGGAGCCACTAACATTAAAAAATGGCGGATGTGGAATTGGAAGCTTGGGATCAGAATCTCATCTCAAGTGATGTGGAATATTATCTGA
Organism: Pinus taeda; assembly: GCA_000404065.3. NCBI lineage: Eukaryota > Viridiplantae > Streptophyta > Pinopsida > Pinales > Pinaceae > Pinus > Pinus taeda. The sequence goes on along the minus strand of APFE030079217.1, from coordinate 67,387 downwards.
CACGCAGTTCATCAACTGGCCTCTCGTCCCTCTGCTCGAATTCAATCACCGCTCTCACGCTGGCACAGATTAGAAGCTCTCCACAAACCTCCGCCGGCCGAATCTCCCTGCGCGCACGAATCAGAAGCTCCAAATGAGGTAAGTGAGGCTCCAAATTTGCATCGACTTTTTCTACTACAGCCGGGAGCCACTAACATTCAAAAATGGCAGATGTGGAATCGGAATCTCATCTCAAGCGATGTGGAATATTATCTGACACGCAATTCCTGTCGATTGCCAAGCACAACACCGAGCAATCTCCTCCCTGTTGCTGTTGAGTGTCCAGCAACGCTGCTGAGTGCCGAGCAGAACCGAGCAATCCCAACACATAACACGTTTGGACCCACAAAACCTTGTCTTCAATGTGCTACCTTATTGGATCTACGGTGCGCTACGCTACTTCAATATGGAGCTTCTTCTCTTAATTACATGAACCCTCTTCACTGTGACCGCAACCCCACAGGAAAATAAAAAATGCTCCCCGGTCAATAAACACACCTCCTCACAACACAGGTTCAGACAAGAGCACAGGCAGAAGAAGATTCATTATTTGCTGCAATCTCTCTCTTTAATTTTCAGCGCAGGCCTCCACTTAGCAGTTCTCGTACCATTACTCCCCATTACAGCAGTCCTGTTCATCATCATCCATGTTTTTATACTTACCCAATTTTAAAATATCTTTCGTACAAATGTTGAACAAATTTTGAATTTATAGATCACAAAATATTAGATGCAATGGTCTCAAAAAATGTTTATTTTAGATTGAATTTTGGTCAAACTGGTGTTAAAGCTCTGACTTAGGGAAATTGTCTGACCATGGTAGGCAAAGTCTGCAATCAGAAAACCCAATCAGCTAAAACATAAAACTTTAAGGGCTATCAAAACTACAAATTCTGTATTTGTAATTTACTAACACATTATATTGAAAATATAAAACTGAATTTCCAAAACTTCAATATGTTTTTTATTCAATTTGGAAAATGTTAGAAAATTATATATTACAGAGCAATGGAACACAAAATATTGCAGAAATATAAACACAGAAAACGCAAAAAACAAGAGAGACATAGATATACATGGTTCACCCGGTTTGGGCTACGTCCACCGAGAAACAGTGAATCCTCCTTTTATTATATTATCCAGCAAACTGAAGAGATGTAGCCTACAACAGATCCGCTATAACTCTCTCTTCACTTTCAATCTCCTCTCTTTTCCTCATTCCAAATACAGATATCCATAGACACAATACAATTTCCTCATATATAGCGAGGGGTTGTTTTCTAAGGGAAAAAACCCTAAATTAAACATAACTTCTACCGTTATATCATCTGTCTAATAAACGGCCCAAATTGACTAGAAATTACTATACTTTTACAAAACAATTTTACATCTCTTTTTAGCTTTGGAAGCACTGCCCTCGAACCCCTGCCGAGGGACGGCTGGCCCCCAGACCCCCCAACCAGGGGGGATTAACCCCTCTGGACCCCCATGAAAGAGACAAGTACCCCCCACACCCCCCCGCGTGGAGGGGTGTACAGTGTTCCTAAGGTATACATCCAGCTGAAACCTTTGAATACAAAAGATAATCAGGCTCCACACCCAACAATCTCCCACTTGGAGACTGATTATAGAAACTCCACCGCTGCTTCATTTGTTAGACAATGACTCCACTTTGGACCTGGTTGTTTCTCATCTTCTTCATCATACTTGAAGACCAATTGAAACTGAGCAGATTCTCAGTTTCTCTCTGGTTACAACTTTTGTTAACATATCTGTTGGATTTTGGCTAGTGTGTATCTTTTCCAGCTTCAACTGTCCATCTTCCAATGCTAACCGTATGAAATGGTACCTGCGCTATATATGCTTAGTCTTGGAATGAAATGCAGAGTTCTTTGCAATATGTATGGCACTCTGGCTGTCACTGTACAACCTGCCCAACTCGAGCTTTTTACCCAATTCATCCAGAAACCTTTGTAACGAAATTATTTCTTTACTAGTCTATGTAGCAGCAACATGCTCTGCTTCTATTGTTGAAAGTGCAACAACACTTTATATTTTTGAAACCTAACTGACAACGGTTCCACCTACAGTAAATGCATATCCTATAGTGCTCCTCCTGTTATCTCTATCACTTGCCATATCTGCATCAACATATATCTGTAGAGCAATGTTTGAACCACCAAAGCATAATGTTTGATTTGTGGTACCTCTCAAATACTTGAAAATCCACTTCACCGCCATCCAATGTTATTTTCCTGGATTGTTCATGTACCTGCTTACAACTCCCACTGCATGTGCAATATCAGGTCTTGTGCAGACCATTACATACATTAAGTTTCCAACTGCTGATGCATATGGAACTTTAGACATATGAGCCATTTCTTCTTGAGTTTTAAGGCACACCTCCTTACTTAATTTGAAATGGCTAGCCAAAGGTATACCAACTGATTTTGCATTCTGCATATTAAACTTTTTCAACACCTTTTCTATGTACTCACTTTGAGACAATGTTAATTTGTGATTCTTCCTATCTCTAGTTATTCTCATACCAAGAATTTGTTTTGTAGCACCCAAATCCTTCATTGCAAATGAATTTTCCAATTTCCTTTTGAGCACATTTATTTCCTGCATGTTAGAACCTGCAACAAGCATGTCATCTACATACAATAACAATATAATTAGCTTCCAATCATTTTGCCTTTTGAATAAAACACAATGGTCAGAGTGAATCTACAGTATAAACCTGTTCAAACATAAACTGTCAAATTTTAGATACCACTGCTTGGAGTCTAGTTTAAGCTATACAAGCTCTTCTTCAACCTGCACACTAGTTCTCATTTCCTTTTACCTCATATCCTTGTGGCTGCTGCATATATATCTCTTCCTCCAAATCCCCATGGAGAAAGGTTGTTTTTACATCTAGCTGCTCAAGATGTAAATCTTTAGCAGCTACTAGACTTAAAATAGTTCTGATTGAAGTCATTTTCGCAACATGAGAAAATATCTCATCAAAGTCTATACCATTTTTCTGTGCAAACCCTTTCACCACAAGTCTAGCTTTATACCTTTTTCTACTTCCATCTTCTTCCTTCACCTTGTAAACCCATATATTCTGCAATGTTGTTTTACCTGCAAGCAACTTGACTAAGTCCCAAGTTTGGTTATGTGCTAAGGAGTCCATCTCTTCTTTCATGGCTTGCTCCCACTTCTTCCAGGTTTCTACCTGCACTTCTTCTTCATAACATTCTGGTTCACCAAAATCAGTCAACAATACATAATATAATGAAGGAGAGTATCGTTCAGGGGGTCTACTTATCCTG
>APFE030079217.1:11640-63735 GCA_000404065.3 Pinus taeda | reverse complement strand
TCATATAAGCGATAACCAAAATCATTAACACCATATCCAATAAAGGTACATTTCTTTGATTTTGCCTCAATCTTTGTTCTATTTTCTTTATTAATGTGGACAAAGACTTCACAACCAAAAGTCTTTAAAAATGAGTAGTTTACCTTTTTACTTGTCCATGCCTTTTCTGGAATACCACCATCCAAGGAATTTGAAGACCCTCTGTTTATTAGATAAATAGCAGTGTTTACAGCATCTACCCAAAATTGTAAAGGCAATCCTGCATGCAATCTCATGCACCTTGCATGCTCCATGATTGCCCTGTTCATCCTTTCTGACACACCATTTTCTTGTGATGTTCCTGGAACTGTCTTCTCTCTACGAATTCCATTCTCTGAACAGTGCCTATCAAACTCTTTGCTACAATATTCACCTCCATTATCTGATCTGAGACACTTCAACCTTTTTCTTGTCTCATTTTCAACCAAAGCTTTCCATTTCTTAAAAGTATCAAATACGTCAGATTTATTTTGAATACAATAAATCCAGGTTTTTCTGGTTGCATCATCAATAAAAGTAACATAAAAACGAGAGCCACCAAGAGATGATACCTAAGCAGGTCCCCATACATCTGTATGCACAAGCTCTAATTTTTCACTCTTATTTTCTTTCCCAGCTCTAAAGAATCTGACTCTCTTCTATTTTCCATAAACACAATTCTCACAGAATTTTAAATCAACATGCTTCAAACCTGGCAACAAATTTCTTGAGTGAAGAATCTGCATCCCCTTCTCACTCATGTGCTCGAGCCTATGGTGCCACAATGTCGTATATTTTCCTGTAGAGGTTAAAGCATTAACAAAATTAGAAATACCATTGCATAAATACAATGTACCAACCTTTCCTCATTTCGCTATTACCAGGGATCCTTTAGTGACCTCCCAGGTTTATCTGTGAAAGTAGTTACGCAACCTTCACCTCCCTAATACCTTGTTGAAATCAGATTTTTCTTCAGATCTGGAACATGCCTTACCTCCTTCAATAGCCATTGATTTCCATTTTGCTGTTTTATGAAAACTGTACCCATTCCAACGACTTTACAGGGTTTATCATTACCCAATTGAACTTGTCCAAAATCTCCTTGAACATAATCATAAAAATGTTTCCTATCAGGTGTGGCATGGAATGAGGCCCCTGAATCTAGCACCCATGCATCAATGATATTTTCTAATGAAAGAATCAAAGCATCTTGCAACATATCCCCTATTACATTCGCTTCATGCTTAGTTTCTTGCAGTGTGTCTCCTTTTCCCTTCCGAGACTTGCAGTCTTTCTTCAGGTGTCCTTTCTTCCCGCATTTCCAGTGCACTATCCCCAATTTGGACTTGGATCTGCTTCTTCTCGACTTACTGCGATATCCTGGGATCTTTCCTCTCTCCATTTTTCTTCCCCTAGCCTCTACAGTCAAAGCATTACCTTATGTCTCACCGGAGCTTTTCCGTCGTATTTCCTCGCTAATGATTGCACCAACAACATCATCAAACTTTAAAGTACTAGATCCAGAGACAGAGTTACTAATGGCCATAACTAAGCCATTCCAACTTTCTAGCAATGAGCACAGAAATAACAGAGCCCTAACTTCATCATCAAAGTTTACCCCTACAGAAATTAACTGACTTGTAACTGTATTAACATCATTTAAATGGTCTGCAATAGATCCACCTTCTGACATTTTCATGTTAAATAAACGCTTCATAAGAAATACCTTATTTGAGGCTGAGGGTTTTTCATATAGTTTGGCCAATGCCGACATTAAACCCTCTGTTTTCATTTCCTTTGAAATATTAAACGCTACAGATGCCGCTAGGCACAGCCGTATTGTTCCAAGTGCCTTCCTATCAAGAATATCCCATTCTGTGTCTGTCATACTCGTCGGCTTCTTTGTCTTTCCACTCAATGGTAGGTACAGATCTCTCTGATACAGATAATCTTCCATCTGCATCTTCCACAGCGAGTATTTTTGGCCATTGAATTTTTCAACCCTAAACCTACCATCTTCCGCCATTGCTCTCACTTGAACCAGGAATCTTTCTCTCCTGCAAGTTTATCAGCCAAATAGACCTTCAGCTCTGATACCAGTTGTTAGAAAATTATATATTATAGAGCAATGGAACACATAAAATATTACAGAAATATAAACATAGAAAATGCATAAAACAATAGAGACACAAATATACGTGGTTCACCCAGTTTGGGCTACGCCCACGAAGAAACAGCTAGTCCTTCTTTTATTATATTATCCAACAAACTGAAGAGATACAACCTACAGCAGATTCACTGTAATCCCCTCTTCGCTCTCAATCTCCTCTCTTTTCCTCACTCCAAATAAAAATATCCATAGACACAATACAATTCCCTCATATATAGGAGGGGCTTCCTTCTAGGGCAAAAACCCTAAATTAAACATAACTTCTACCATCAAATCATCTGCCTAATGAACGGCTCAGATTGACTAGAAATTACTATACTTTTACAAGGCAATTTTACATCTATTTTTAGCTTCGGGGACGCTACCCCCGAACCCCCCAACTGGGGCGGATTAGCCCCCCCGAACCCCGCGTTGAGGGGTGTACAGTCTTCCTGGGGTATACCCGGTTAAAACCTTCAAAGATAGAAGATAATCGAACTCCACACCCAATAGAAAAATGACACAATGCTACAGCTCAAAAGTGCTTTCAGACTTACTAGCACAACTCAATCTCATCCTTAAAAGCATTAAAAAATAACCACCTCTGCCCTGCCTTCTTTATATAATATAGATGAGGAAGGTTAGAGGCGAAGACAAAACAACCCATCCTTGTGGGTGCTAAAAAATAGAAAAGCAAAACAATTATCTAAATCTATCTAGGGAAGTATATGTCCATAAAATTGGAAGTTTCCTTGGCTCATGTGCTTAATTTAACTTAGAAGAAAAGCTAATTGAAGCTAAAAAGAACCTACTTCTAAATCTGGATTTCAAATTCCATTAAAAGAAAAGAATTTATTATAAAATTGAAATTTTGAATCTCAAAAAACAACCATAAAACTAGAAGTGGTTGAGGTTGGTGCATGCATGCTGGAAGGCATGTGTGTGCACTCTTAATATTCTCTTACATAATTACAGTTTATCATCACAGACAATCTAGTGTTGCACCCCCATTTTTCTCAGTTGCACAATTATTATGACAATACAAGTACCCTACAAAGGAATCCAAACTACTGTGGTTGTTGTCGGTGTGCCTTCGTTGGTTGACTGCTATGCCATTATAGAAGAGAACAATAAATGATGCAACGGGGAAAACTTCTAGCATCCGTGCACGCTCTCAATCTATCTTTTACGTAAATGCAATGCAGTACCCTAGACATTCTAGTGTTGCATCCTCATTCTCCTCAATTGCACCGTTATCATGACTGCACAAGTATCCTGCATAAATTGAGATTGTTGTGCCTGTTGTTGTTGTGTCTTTGCTACTAAATATGATTGATATGCCACTGTGGGAGAAAGAAGTATCTGATGCAATAGGGAAAAAATAACACTCGCTCTTTGTAAAGAAAGTGTTATTGACAAAATCAAATCTCTCCTTTTGTGTCCTCAAATTTCTATTTTTCTAAGGGCTTCATCATTATGTTGACCATCCATGAAGTTAAAGAATATAACCTTGGATCATTGTTTCCTTATGTACTTTGAAATATCTTTAAAATCTTTAAGGTGTAAATCCCTTGTAAAAGTAAAACTTCATAAAAAAACCTACCAACCTCTTATATCCTTCATGTCAACTGCACTAGTAAAAGTCGTCTTACACCATTAACATGAGTTGTTTAGAAAATTCAAAAATGATAAACTCATTTGCATATAGGTCCAAGATAAATGGATAAGATCTATTAAATAAAGAACTAAAATCTACACTAAACTTTGAAAATTTCATCTTGAGTGAAAACTCATTGACCTTGAAATACCAATCTTGTGGGGCATGCACTAACACATGAAGGGATGTCTTCAATTTTATTTTTTGGGTATCCAGCCCATGTAGATCAAAACCTTTGGAGATTGAAGTAAAAACCTCAACAAGATCAACTTTGCAACATACCCAATGCCCTTTGTGCACATTGAGGATATGGGGTACTTCTTGAAACCGTCAATTTCATTCTAAATTTGTTTCTCTAATGGATGGAGTTATGTTAGAAAGATAATCATTTCTATGAACTGGGTTTTCGTCAAATCACCTAATCGAAACAAAACTAGTGTTTGGGTGGCATCTCAAAGAATATTCATGAATATCAAGTGGTTTGGTCACATTTTACCTCCAAAATTCGAAGATCACTGTGGGGTGCGCATGCCAAGCACTATAATTTTGTTGCTCATCTAGTGAAAATAGGTTCTATAGTAAGCTAAAGAACTATATTTATCTTCGGTCTCAAATTTTGTGACAAACATATATTCTAAATATGTATTCATGGGTAATATAAAGGTGGCCACAGTTTTGAAGAAGATCCACTCTCTCTTTCTCATGCCGATATCAAGATAGTACTATGATCAATTCTATTGTATTTCTTTTGGCTAATCTAAGAACTGTAGACTGTGCAATTATGCTTTCAATTCCCTAGACAGGTTGGAGACTAGAGTTTAGCATGTGCAAATGGTTTTTCTTTTTTTAACATCATAATATTTTGATGCATATAGAAATTTGATTCTATTGGTCTTTGCATACAGTGTGAGATCAAAGTGTTAAGTTATGGTATGTTCTATGCTTATAACAGTTTACTTCTTTTTCTTATTATATTCCGTAGATTAGCAATCACATGTACATAAAGTAAAGTGCAGATAGAACATGAAACAATCGACAGAAAACAAGCCAAGACAAGAGACACAAGATGTGGCGGCTAGCCAGGGACAAACCCCACAATGTGTGGGGAAACCCTTTGATCAAATCTTCTTTTATCTTCAATAATTCAGTAGAGAGAAATAGTACAATAAATCTGATTTATATCAACAGTAGCAAACCCTAGATCAGCATCATCAACATTAACGGCTTCATCATTAAACGAGGGCAGACGATATCTCACAAACCGACCGTCAAATCAGCATGATTCCACCACCAAAAGTTGCAGCTTCCAGAGGAGATTCAGATGAACCTATAGTGTAGTTTAGATAAAGAGATCTTCTATTCCACGCAGGTCAATCTTTACTTCTGCAGTTGCAACTTTAGTTTCGACAGCTTCTGGCTTCAAACTAGGGCAGTCGATATCTTGCAAACCGTCCGTCAGATTGACTTGATTCCACCACCAAAAGTTGCAACTTTCAGAGGACGTTCAGATGAACCTACAACACAGTTCAAATGAGGAGATCTTCTAGTCCACGCAAGTCAATCTTTACTTCTGCAGTTGTAGCTTCAGTTTTGGCAACTTCTGGCTTCAAACTAGGGTAGTCGATATCTTGCAAACCGTCTGTCGAATTGAGTTGATTCCACCACCAAAAGTTGCAGCTTTCAAAGGAGGTTCAAATGAACCTACAACATAGTTTAGATGAGGAGATATTCTATTCCACGTAGGTCAATCTTTACTTATGCAATTGCAGCTTCAGTTTCGGCAGCTTCCGGCTTCACATGTGTGAGAGAAAGAGACCCTTTTCTACGCAGTAGAGAAGAGACTCTTTTCTGCGCAGTAGAGAGAGAGATGTGATGAGATGAGTGAGTCCAAATGAGGAAAATTCCTCCTGTATTTATTCCACAACGTTGGTGTTGAAATAGATGCGGCATGTTGGGCTTTTGAGCCTACATGAGTTGTAGGTCGGCTTGATAATAATTCCATAATCAAAATAATTCATATCTCCATGAATACTTATCGAAATCAGATGATCTTTATATCAATCCTACACCTCTCGACAAGAGGAATCTAATAATAATATTATCAGCCATGAATAAGATGACCCACATGAAGTTTTGTCGTGGTTGCCAATTTTAACACAAAGGAATTCAATTTCGACAATTTATATTGTTTCAGTGGTAATAATTTAAACTATGTTGTTTCTTTGAGATAGTTTCTTTATATTAGCTTTTACAATCCACTTTTGTATTCATTGAATTTGATTGGAAATTGTTATATCTTGGATCTTTCTTCAAATATTATTTAGTGATGTCTAAGGCTTTAAACCAGTCATTTCGATGTGTTTGATGGTAGGTTGGAGGCTACTTTGCCTATTGTTTTGAGTATAACATTGCAACTCTTTGTAAACGTATCTAATTTGAAGAAGTTTCTTTTTCTTGATGATTGCATGGCTTTAACTTCCAATTAGAACCTTCCTCTTTGTGCATGTTGATCTACATGCAAACATGGTAGTGGTCAATTTGTCTACTTTAGAAATGATACAACTTTGTCCATTGTGAAAAAAGAAAAAGTAAATGAATGAAGAACTGTTGGGAAAGGTGTTGATCTGTTGATATCGTGAAGCATGGCTCGACAAGTTGCATCAATGAGTTTTGCTATGTTGTGGTTTTAGTGGGCTCTTGTGCTTGCAATAAAATGATAGTGGAAATGAAGGTGGTCTAAGGGTTGTGAAAGCATCTTTTAGAATGCAACTTGACGTGCTTTATCTCTTAGGCTAGTGTAAAGACTTGAGAAATTATTTTGATGTCTAACAAGGCAGTAACAAGTTTGTAGTGGTTGACAGAAAATCTTCATTATGATTGGTTTTAGAGTTAATTGTTTTTTTCTGGTTGGATGTTCATGGCTGCTATTCTCTAGCCACTTGGTCAATGGTGAATATCATGTTGCCTCTTTAGTAGTAGATTTGTCAGATTTATGCATAATCCAAGAATGGAGATACAAAGAATGGCACTATTTGGATCTTCCTCTTTGTGACATGGACAACATTCAACAGAATAATAAATATCTGAGTTTTTATTTCTCAAGTCCATTACATTAACGTTTTCTAAGCACAAATGGAGTGGTAAGTAATCATTCAAGGGAATGAGTAGTTCGCTAATACTAGCATTACTTTGGAAATGCATTGAAATTTAATGCAAGAGAATTCTTGTTTTTTGGGAAAATCTTGCTACTTACATCTACTACATACTTCTTGGCATTCCTGTGTTTTGTGCATATTGTATGCCATATTCTTTGTGCCCAACAACTACGTTGTCTAAAACTTATAGAAGGAAAATACCAGGGGATCCTACAGTTCATTGGAATCAAATGACAAAGTCCATGTAAACACAAAGAATAACTATCTTGATTGCATTTTGATATAGATGAGACAATTTGTTTACATTCCAATTTATGAATCGCAGTGTTTAAACTCTAAACTAGACTTTCCAAGTGACTACTGGTATGGTTGCATGTACCTAGATGCAAGCTACCCTGAACATGGATTGGTCATGAGGACTTCATGCAAATTCATATCCACACACTGGTTGGAAAATGCCACATACTAGCCTGAGCATTGATGCCCAATGGGAGATGTGGACGGTAGAGGTAAAGTTGGCATGGAGGAAAAAGTGAACAACCTATCAATTCTGATGGATCTTATAGAAAAGGACTGGACAATGAATGCAAAGTCAGTTTCAACAATCCATGAGATAGGATCTGCATCAACTGAAACCAGATCATAACTTATAACAGACAACAACAAGAAGGCTTGGGTATGGTGGCACTAATGCAATATCATAGTCATGATTATCAAGGTAATCATGAAATAGAATAAATGTCTTGCTCAAGTAGGAATGAGTTGGGAATATGGAACAAGAAGTGAATACAAACAGGTGTAGTTCTCTCCTTTATACATCTTTAATCACTTATCCATCAGAAATATGGGACAAGAATTGAACAACAGAAGGCATAGTTCTCTCCTTTGTTTGGCCACACTATCTCCAGTTCCATCTATTGGGCTTCCCTTTTCTCTCAGCAGCTTCAAATGTGATCACATCTGTTGAGGGTTGAGACAGATCACCATCTTCCCCTAGCATAAATGATTTGCAGACTTTGCTCTTTCCCTGAGGTAGAGACTAAGGAGCACTTTATGTTTAAATATCTTGTCTAAATGAGATACGAAGGAGGTTTTATTGCATCTACAAGGACTTGGGAAGAATTTTACCAACATTCTTCAAACACTTCAATAACCAATTCCATGCCTTGCAAATTAGAGAAACATTTTCTCTCAAATTGTTCCTATTTCAGAGCAATTCTAGAGTATCTACGCACAACGCCTCCTCTTTTCATCAAATCTAGGACAATGGGGGATTGAAATTCTTCATGACACTTGGTTGGAAAATGGAAGAACCATCCAGCATTTCTCCCTAGCCTACACCATCAAGGCTCTAGAATGTGCCACGTTGAGGGCACCTATGAGAAACAAAGCTTCTCAAAAGCACCACCACAGCAAAATGCCTACTCAAAGAAGCACTACTACTTTCTCCCCATCTAGTAGGAGTTCTTAAACCATGTATGTGATGAGTGGTTCTAATTCTTCTGCCTCCATTTCAACCAATAATCAAGAGCAGTTTGATGTCAGCCAGGATTACTCATCACAACCCTATTAGTCCAGGCATCTTTCTAGAGGAAATTATTGGGCAGACACGAGGTGTTGATTTCCATACCATTAATTTGGATGATGAGAAGGACTATATAACTCCTCTAGTGGTAGTGTAACCTTAGTTCAGGAAACACTTCTTTTATAGCCCCTTCTTCACTTTCTAAGGTTTTCCTTCTCGGGACAACACTCTTGTAAATCTATGTTTATCTCATTTCATGTTCCTCTTGTACTCATTATTCAATTCATTTTAAAGGGGCTTTTCTTTTGCCTCCTAATTTTTGTTTGGCTACAATTGTTGGTTGTCACTAGTTCCTTAGGTCATATTAAGTTAAAAATCTGATCAAACTTTGACCAAATCTTTCATACCCATATGAATTATACAGACACATGTATGGATACCAAGCACACTTTGGACTGAGAAAAATGACTACTATATAGATGTTTGGCCTGCCCATACAAACTGTATGGACACATGTATGTACTTTCTATATAAGTGTATGGATCCAAACAATACTGTCTGCATGAATGTACAAATTTGTATTGTGATAACCATGTAGAAGGAAAATACCAGGGGATCTTACAGTTCATTGGAACAAAATGACAAATTCCATGTAAACACAAAGAATAGCTATCTTGATTGCAGTTTGATAAATATGATACATTGTGTTTACATCCCAAGTTATGAATCATAGTGTTTAAACTTTAAACTGGCCTTTCCAAGTGACTACTAATCTGGTTGCATGTACTTAGATGCAGGCTACCCTCAACATGGATTAGTCATGAGGACTTCATGAAAATTCATATCCACACATTGGTTGGAAAATTCAACCTACTAGTTTGGGCATTGATGCCCAATAGGAGATGTGGGAAGTAGAGCTAAATTTGGCATGGAGGAAAAAGTGGAACTTCTTGGCATTCTTGTGTTTTGTGCACATTGTATGCCATTTTCTTTTTTATCAATAACTATTTTATCTAAAAATTGTAGAAGGTAAATACCACGGGATCCTACCGTTCATTGTAATCAAATGACAAAGTCCATGTAAACACAAAGAATAGCTATCTTGATTGTAGTTTGATATAGATGAGACAATGTGTTTACATTCCAAGTTATGAATCACAATGTTTAAACTTTATATTGGAATTTCCAAGTGACTATTGATCCAGTTGCATGTACTTAGATGCAGGCTACCCTTAACATGGATTGGTCATGAGGACTTCATGCAAATTCATATCAAACACTAGTTGGAAAATACCACCTACTAGCTTGGGTATGATGCCCAATGGGAAATGTGGGCAATAGTGTTAAAGTTGGCATGGAGGACAAACTGTATAGCCTGTTAATTCTGATGGATCTTACATAAAAGGGTTGGACAATGAATGCAAATTCAGTTTCAGTAACCCATGAGATGGGAGCCCCATCAGCTGAAACCAAATCATAACTTATAACAAACAGTAACAAGAAGGCTTGGGTATGGTGGCACTAATGCAGTATCACAATCACATTTATCAGGGTAATCATGAGATAGAATAAATGTCTTGTTCGAGCAAGAACGAGTTGGGAATATCGAACAAGATGTGAATTCAAATAGGTGTAGTTCTCTCCTTTATACATCTTTAATCACTTATCTGTCAGAAAGATGGGACAAGAACTAAACAACAAAAGGCACAATTCTCTCCTTTGTTTGAACATACTATCTCAAGTTCCATTTGTTGGGCTTCCCTTTCCTCTCGGCAGCTTCAGATGTGCTCACATCAGTTGAGGGTTGAGATAGATTACCATCTTCCCCTTGCAGAAATGATTTGCAAACTTTTCTCTTTGCCTAAGGTAGAGACTAAGGAAAAATTTGTGTTTAAATATCTTGTGTAAATGAGATAAGAGGGAGGTTTTATTGAATCTACAAGGACTTGGGTAGAATTTCATCAACATTCTTAAAACACTTAAGTCAGCAATGCCTTGCCTTGCAAATTAGAGATACATTTTCTCTTAGATTATGCCTATTTTAGATCAATTCTAGAGTAGCTACCCACAACGGCTCCTATTTTCATCAGATCCCTGACAATGGGGGATTGAATATTTCATGAAACTTGGTTGGAAAATGCAAGAACCATCCAACATTGCTCCCTGGCCTACACCACCAATGCTCCTGACTGTGCCACATTGAGGGAACCTATGAGAAACAAATCTTATCAGAAGCATCACCACTGCAGAATGCCTACTCAAAGAAGCATTACCAATTTCTCCCCATCTAGGAGGATTTCTTTAACCCTATATGTGAGGAGTAGTTCTACTTCTTCTTCTGTGTCCACTTCAACCAGTAATTAAGAGCAATTTGATGTCAGCTAGGATTACTCACCACAACCCTATTAGTCCAGACATCTTTCTAGAGGAAATTATTCGGCAGGCACACAGTGTTGATGTCCATACCATTAAGTTGGATGATGAGAAGGATTGTATACCTCCTCTAGTGGTAGTGGCTCCTTAGTTCAGGTAACACTTCTTTTACTACCCCTTCTTCAATTTATAGGGTTTTTCTTCTCGAGACAAGACTCGTATTCTTCTATGTTTATCTCATTTCATGTTGTTGTTGTACTCATCGTTCATTTCATTTTAAAGGGGATTTCCTTTTTCTGTCCTATCTTTTGTTTGGATAAAAATTTTGGTTTTCACTAGTTCCTTAGGCCATATTAAGTTACAAATCTGATCAAACTTTGACCAGATCTATCCTTCCCATACGAACTGTACAAACACATGTATAGATACCAAACACACATTGGACTGAGCAAAACGACTGCTATATAGATGTTTGGCCTGCCCATACAAAATGTATGGACACATGTATGGATTGTCTATATAATTGTATGGATCATAACAATACTCTTTGTATGACAGTATAAATTTGTATCATGCTATCCATGCAACCGTATGGGATCGAGTGTTGTTGGAAACATATCTTTCCTAGTTACTTGCTCTCTCTCCTTCTATGTTGCTCAACCTACTCAATTGTTGAAGTGTGTTGAAGGCCTCTACCTTTCCCTATCTATATAGTTTTAGCGAAGAATCTATTTTTAAGATTCCACCTAGATTAAGTTATGTGTGAGATACAATCTTAGGCTCAAATGCTAAACATAAGAATTTCACTTCTTTAACTAAATTGAATTACAAAAAAGAATTACTTTTCCAAAAATAAAATTATTTTTCAAAATTATCTCAAACTAGTTCTTATGTTCATGTGGGTGGGACTACTTGCAAATTGATTCCAAACACCAAAACTCTAGAGGTCGGAGTTGGTGATGGGACTTGCATTCATATTGCTTGTATCATCGTACACTACAGGTGTATGGGTGACACCTCCAGAGATTTGAACACGTGTGGGACTACTTACAAATCTATTCCAAACACCAAAAATCTAGAGGTAGGAGTTGGTGATGGGACTTGCATTCATATTGCTTGTATCCTCCTACACTATTGACGTATGGGTGACGCCTCCAGAGATTTTAACATAGGTGGGATACTTGTAAATCGATTCCAAATACCAAAACTCCAGAGGCTGAAGTTGATGATGGGACTTGCATTCATATTGCTTGTATCGTCCTACACTACAGGCATATGGGTGATGCCTCAAGATATTTGAACACGAGTGGGACTACTTGCAAATCAATTCCAAACACAAAAATGCAAAAGGATGGAGTTGGTGATGCGACTTGCATTCATACATCTTTTATCCACCTATACTATGGGTGTATGGGTGATGCCTCCAGAAATTTGGACATGGGTGGGACTACTTGCAAATCGATTCCAAACACAAAAACTCCAAAGACCAGAGTTTGTGATGGCACTTGCAATCATATTGCTTGTATCCGCCTACACTACGGGCATATGGGTGACGCCTCCAGAGATTTTAAAACAAGTGGGAATACTTGCAAATCAATTCCAAACACCAAAACTCCATATGCTTAAGTTGGTGATGGGACTTGCATTCATATTGCTTGTATCCTCCTACTCTGGGTGATGCCTCCAGAGATTTGAACATGAGTGGAACTACTTGCAAATAAATTCCAAACACCAAAACTCTAGAGGCTGGAGTTGGTGATGGGACTTGTATTCACACTGAACCTGTGTAAAAGTTAAAGTCCGAGATAAATTCTCAATAGTGAGATTTTTAGTACCTCAAAAAGTGTCAAGTAAAACACCATTAATCATAGCAGTGAGTAGAAAAGATCTTGGAAAATTGAATATTGACCGTCAAATATGGTTAATATGATTGATTGGCCATCATAGATCACAAAACATCTAAGTACAAAAATTATTTTTGACAATTTGTTTCTTTCGAAAATTACCTTAATAGTTCATTTTGCCATGTAATTATTACATGTAACCCCTCTAAATCAACTGGTGTGTTTAATTTTAAGAGAGACACATCACATATAGTTAAGTGATATTCTTGTGTAAATTGATTCCTACAAGGATGAAATGTAAGGGATACAGTGCTTGGTTGAACTCCTCCACTATGTATTTCTTTCTCTAGTAGGCTACTCAGCAGAATTTAGAAGTGAGCTTCAACAATATTAGTCCATTATCTCAATATAAATTCGTAATTTTTTTATGTCATTTCTACATGGACACTTTGCAATCACATTGAAGTTTCTTCACATTTTTCTCTATATTTTCCATGAACTCTTTGCAGTTATATTGAAGTTTCTCTGAATAAAATTGCTAAAACATTGATGATGGAGTTTCGGTGATTTAAAAATTCCAAATGCATTTGATTTATATTTTTTCTTGAAGTTTAACTGTACTGAATGTTGGAACAAATGGTAAAGCACATAATCACTAAATCTTGTGTGCAGTTTCATTGTTGTTTGTACCACCATGTTTTCCTCAGTGGTGTTTTATTAGCAATTTTGATGGGTGTTTTGTCCTAGTTTATTTTTAGCAATTTTGATGGGTGTTTTGTCCTTGGTTATTTTTAGTAGTTTTGTCGAGTATTTTTTCTAATTTGTAGAGAGAAATATTATATACTGGAAGCTAGCAGTTGTATTAATACTTGCATGGAGCATTGGGCCTATCTCAAGTTTCAATTGTTGGCTAGGATCCCTTCACTAAAAATTTTATTTGCCCAGCTTTTGTGGGATGGCACTATGAACAGGTAAAAATAAATCAATCTCAACAATAAAGAGAAAATGTATTGTTAGAATTTATTCTCAAAGATACAACTTTTATTGAAACTTTCCATATGTTTTGAATTTGAACTTTGAGTTAAATCCATAATTGCACATAAATGGTAAATGGTGGAGTTTCTATACAAAGAAATTTCAAGTTGTTTGTGATAATTTCATTGGAATATAATGCTATCAAAATTGTAATACCCCATGTAGAATGTATGCAAAGGAGAAAATATAAATTACAAGTAACAATGGTAATCTTAGTTTCCCTATGAGATGAGTTGAATGTGAAGATTTTTGGGAGGTGATATATGTTTCTTACATCTGTGGAAATGTTAATCAAAGGAGAAGTAGCACTCTCTATAAAACTTGGTGAAAATGATCTTATTTTCTAATGGAAGAGTCAATAATAGATCCAAACCAAGAGACTATTATTGATAGTCTTCTCAACCTGAAAAAGCACGTCCTTGATGTGTATTGCCTCATTATATGTCAATGGTGGCTTGGAAGAGATGCCTTCAACTTCCTCCTCCACTTACACTATTGATTCTATTGTGACCTTGAGAGTGTCTATCTATGATGAAGATGAGTAGTTCTTATCATGATGTATATTCTTTTCTCTTCGACAAATACCTCAATGTTTCCAAATGTAGATCACTGAAACGATGAACCTCATCTCTCCACAACTCTTGGCACAAGCTAGTAGCTTGCCTCACCACCACCCTCCCTCAAGGCACCAATATCTGATCATTGATCTCTTTCCTTTAACTCGAATTTCAAGAGAGTCATGGTCAATTGCCTCCAACGTCCTTCTAGAAATTCTCAAACATGGTCTCGCAGACACACACTCTACAACAATTTTGTGTGTGCATGTTATGTGCAACTTTAGTAAAAAAAAGACTTAAGCAAAGATTACTAGCAAGCCAACACGTTCCTTCCAAGCAAATTTAGATAAGAAAACCTCTAAGATAGGAGGGAATGCATTGTTCAACAGCTAAGTAGTAGGAAACTCCTCCCCCACCAATATTTCACCTTTAGAAATGTAAACCAAAACACCTTAGAAATACCTCAAAAACTATTAGAAATATTTGCAAAGCACATATTTCTCTTTCCAACCTATAGGGGTGTTTCCAATCCCCCTAATTCTTGATTATGCCTTTGTTTATAAAAACAAAGAAAAATAATAAGAAATAAAACCACTTATAATTTTTAATGATAGGAAAAATACCTTGCAAGTTAGTTAATTTCAAGCATTTTTGGCATCTTTTGTTCATTTATGTACAAATACAACCTACGTAACTACCACCGTGCTCTACATATGAGGATAAAAAGATACATATCATGGAAAAAGTCAGCCCTCAAGCGTGGCAAGATTTGTAATAAAGTAGGGGAAGCACTTTTTGGATAATTTGTGGAATTTAGCCCTAAGTTGGAAACTCTTAATGAATATAACAATAAGTTTATTGTTTTCGATTTTTGAGTAGTCAAATAATCTATAAGGCTAATTTTAGACATTGTAAAATGCAAGGTTATATGGGACTCAACACATAAATGAGATTTCTATTAATTTGTTGACTATGTTTATCTTTATAGTTTTCTTGACAATTTTCTATTATAAAATATATATAGTCTATAGATTATATTCTAGTGTTCTTTGTCTTTCATATCTTATACTTTGCATTGTATCTTCTTTTATTTTTAGAAGTGGAACTCAGTATTGATGGGAAGAAGCAAGAATTGAATAAAGAGGAGAACAATGCCTTGGCAACACAGTATGAATTCATTTGCTAATTTGCATGTTTTGAAATTCATTAGCCATTAGCAACATAGTATGAGTTCATTTTCTAATCTGTTTGTTTTGAAATTCATATTATGTTCACATTGTGTTGCCATCAGTAACTAATTTGTTTGTTTTGAAATTCATTTTCTAATCTTTTACACGATTTATTATGTATGTTGTTTTAAATTTCTACCATCATATCAATTTCATGAATAAATGATTTCTTATTGTTGTTAAATAGATGACTATGCGAGAACTACCTCCAAATTCAACTGTGAAGGATTTGCTAGAAAAAATAGTGAATGGAAGTTCACTTTATACATCATATGGTTTGCCAATACAAGAGGAACTGAGGCACTTGATCCGTCGACTTTGGAAATGTTTCGAGTAGGGATTACTATGGTTTTTAATGGTGTGATTCTCACCTCATGGTTATTTTGGGCAAGCAAATGTTTTAGGAATGCTAGACAAGACATCGGTGGACGGGTAAACATATTTTTTGTAATTGCAATGTCCATTCCATGATATCCTCTCTTTTTTATTTGATTGTATTTTGAATGTTTCCTTTGATTTTGTTGTCTTTTAACTATGAAATTGAAAATACTTGATATCATCCCCATTTAAACAACATCCAAAGCTTGGAGATGTGATTAGTTTACATGATATTAATTGAAATTTTTTTCGTTGTTTTGTGTTAAAAAAAATTCATGACTATTAGAAAAGTTTACTTCCATATTGTTACTTGAGCACAAGTTGTCTATATAATTGACCAAGTTCATGCGTTAGAGAAAGAAATGTTGTTGTGAATAAAATGACAAGGATTAGAAATCACACCTCAGATTATTTGTTTTCACAAATTATTCACATCTAGAGCTTTTTAGCATGTAAGTTGGCATGATTGTGCTTAAGATTTCTCTTAAGGTTAAATACTAATTTATTAAGGTGTTCTTTTCTATGGTGACATTTTATTTGCTTTGTTTATACAGGTGATATGGCCACATAGTAACCATTATCACCCAAGTGAAGAAAGCTTGTTCGAGTTTCTTACTTTTATGGGGGAAAATGACATTGACATTACTGATGTTGGTGTATATGTTGTATAAATATTTTATAGTCTACTTTAGTTTATATTTCAGTATTCACCATCTTTCATGTCTTATACTTTTCACTGTATATTCTTTTGTTTCTAGGAGAGGAACTGATCAGTATTGATGGTAAGAAGCAGGAATTGAAGGAAGAGGAGAACAATAAAACTGGAGCGACAAATGCAAAAAGGGAGATAGAAGAAAACTAGTATAGTGATACTCTTATAACCAATATCCTGCATAAGACACACACATAGACAATGATGGTCAAGTCTTCAGAATTGGTGAATTCACTTGAAATGCCTTGGCAACACAGTGAAAATGTTTTGAAGTGATGAAACAATATTTCATGTATAAATTGTAGTCCAACTAATATTAAGTTGGAAACTCATATTGTAATACTTGACATTTTATATAATATAATTTGTGGTTGAAAGTAATTATAGTTGTACTTGATATTATTTAGTATTGTTATTAACATATGTAACTTTGTGTTTTCATACTAGATGAACATGCACATTGTATGCCATTTTTTTTTTTTTTAATTTAGTCGCAAAATTATACTAATTAATTTATGTTGATTAATAATGAATACATAAAATCACTCTAAAACTACCAAATTAGTAGTTTATATTGATTAATGATGAACACAAATAAAATGAATACACGACTAAATTAGTCATTTATAATTATTATTAATGAAAGTAAATGAAATGAATACAAATTAATAAATCAGTCACTTATATAATGAATACGAAACTACCAGAAAAAGATAAATGACTACTGTAAATGATAAAAAAATTATTACAAATGACGACTAAATTTTGCATATATATGATTATTAGTAGATAATTTATAGTATCTTATAACACAACTGAAATTTAGTCATATTTATTTGGTCATTAATTGGCTTCAAACAATGACTAAAATTTGCATATATATGACTATTAGTAGCTAATTTACAGTATCTTATAACACAACCAACATTTTGGTCATATTTATTTGGTCATTAATTGGTTTTTTCGAGTGATCATGCAGTAATATATTTTGTTGTATATTTCATCATTAATTGTGGCAATAAATGACTAAATTAATAACCAAATTTATGACTAAATATATTATTAAACGATAAAATTGAGACAACCAATTAATGACTAAAATTTGGTTGTGTTATAAGATACTGTAAATTAGCTACTATTGGTCACCGACTGAAACATGGTCATTTATATGCAAATTTTAGTTGTTTTTTTAGTAACTAAGTAGCCATTTTGTACTAGTGTTGCATCAAGAATGTTGCAACTCCCAAGGCTACCAACTTTAATTATCAACCCGGGGTTCGTACAAACTTAAGAGGTGTCGACACTATATGTGCAACATACAATGTGTCCTTCCTTTTTTGTCATGATGTATTGGAGTGTGTGTACTGAAATCAAATCATAAACTAATTGCAAAAAATGAAATGCTCGAAATGGAAACCCTAACCTATTGCAAGAAATGCAGTACAAGGAAAGAAACATATTCTAATTACATAAAGATCTTGAACTAAATGTAAAAGAAACCTAGCTTAACCATATTTATCACATGTGATGATTTAAACTAACTAAGCATGGAGTTTGATCTTGGGAGTATTCACTGCTATGTGCATGTGCTAATTAAGAAATAAAAAGAATTATTTTTCTTTATATTTTCATTTTATAAATGCAAATGCTAATCTTTCCTTGTTCTTTGGCAGAGGAGACGGGTGTTGGGGAAGAGGTACAATGGTTTTGATGGCTTGGAGGTCAAGCAGAGGCCTAATCCTATCTTAAATGATGATTTTTATCATGTAATGATCCTAAACATGAATGTAAGTGATATACAAAGCATGAAAACGATCCATCAATCAAAAAAATGAAATATGCATTAAGCACCCATGGAAACACTAGAAATAGAGAATTGTTGGGTCATTTTATTACTTCTTTAGGAGAAAAATACAATAGTAAAATAGAATGGTTCACTTGGGCTTGTCTCAATGGACAAGCTTGACAAAACCCAAGTGAGAAAATGTTGAACTGAAGGCTACTACAACTGCTGCACCAAACTGAACTGCACTGCCCCAGAAAACTGCTATGTCTGTTGACTTCCAAGGGCTGGAATCACTGCTTCTCATGCTCAGAAAATTATGAGATTCCATCTCCTTGTTCCTTGGCCTAAAACCAGAAAAACCCAAAAAGGGTTTCCCTTGGTTCCAACCTTCAAAAATTGACCTTTCACAGCTTGACCCTCCTCCAATTTCGAATTATGTTGTTGTGACTGATCTTGTTAATGTGTACTCTCCCAACTCTAGAAATCCTCCTCAAATGACCCTCTAAGTGATCTCCTACTTTTCTCGGCCAGGTCCAACTCTATAATTCCTTCTTCCAACTCCCACATGAGCCTAATGGTGGCTCTCTATGCAGGCCCCAAGTAACTGTAAATCGAACTACTAGGATCCTAGCTATGTTAGCTCCAAAACTCATAAGAAAGGTTGCCCCTTTGTTTCTCTCCCAATCCTCTAAATCTCCCGGAAAATGCTTGATCACTAATAGCTCCAAACTCCCCATGCTTATTCTCCAACTAGCTAAAAATGCGCACTCCTTGTTGTGGTTGAATGGTAGTGTTGTACACACTCCCAGAACTCCTGAAATACTTATGAAATTGCCTCTCTAGGGTGAGCACAAATGGTCCCTCGAAGTAAAGGTTGAATATCCCACTTGAGAGATTCGTGGCTAAACAATTGGTTAACTCAGAACAGCAAAGCGAACAGTCAAGTAATTTTGATTGCAAGGTGTAAGAATAAATCCAAATGAGAGTTGTATCCTCATTTTATCTTTGTGGGCCTTCCTTGCCTCATGTGGGCCCCTCCATCCAGAACTTCGAATTCCCTCTAAACCATTTGAATGGCCTAGTTCGAATTCCCACGTGGGTGATCCCCACCTTCCACTAGTAGCCAAATTAAGTCAAATTTATTCCTAAGTCCCTAAGTCGAAAATGTTGGGTTCTTTCCCTTAGCCAATTGTGCAAAAATGTGTGGAAACATCTTGTTACAAATGTGTTTGAGAAGGGAAATGATAGTCCTCCCCTCCAAAATGTTTCTTTCCCTCAAGAAAACTCAAATTTGGGTGCTCCAAAATGTGCTCACCCTCCCAGGTGGCATCCTCATCGGCAAGCTCCTCCAATGCACCAAAAATCTCTTGTCCTCAAGCAATGCCTAAGAAAGCATCCTCTCTAACTAATGCTCCCGACTGTCACTGCAAAATGTGCCAAGGTCCCAAATGTGCCACTGGATTGTAGAAATTTCCACTGTAGATCAACAGATTATGCAATATACTAAAACACAATACAAGATCTACTTCTACAACACTTTGCGGAAGCTTAATCGAATTGAGCAAGATCAAGAGAACACATATAACTGAGAATGAGAAATCAATCACACATAACGCAGAAGAAATATCATGGGGAAAGCCTCAGCCTAAAATGCCAACTATGTATTATCATACAAGTGGAAATCTTGTTCAAGTTACAAAAAGAATCAGCTCTCAAGTTATCCTTCTCTCTCTGCAATCAAACAATACAGCTCACAGGTTTAATAGACACTGTATATGTCCTCCTCAAGTCCTCCAAGCCTCCTATTTCCTTTCACAATTTTTCTTGGGGTCCAATGATGTCACATGTGTGAATTTGCCTCATCACACTTACTAAACCTGAAGAAGTAACTGTGCAATCCTCAAGGAAAGAATTCCTTCTGCATGCAAGGAATATTCACAATGGAATATTCTAACAACTGATAGGACACAACCCCTCCATCTGATCTCAATTGGGTCTCTGTCTGAACTGACATGCATGAGTTATTTATGAGAGAATACTTAGTTATCTGAAGTGCAATAGTTACATGCATGCAAGCATTAACTAACTGAACTTACATTCATTCAAAAAATTGTTTGAATTAATCTAACTGGAATTGACTTAGTTAACTAAGTCAACTAATTACAACTCATCCTTATCTCTTTAACTGATGGATAAATTCCTCAATTAATGGAGAAATTGTTGCATGTTCCCATCTAGACTTCAAGTTTGATTTTCCTTAACTAATTAACTCCAAATGAATTAATTAATTAATTTACAAACTGCTGCTAAGATCAAATTCAAATTTTACTTCATTATTTTAGTTTAGGGACTGACTAAAATAGGAAGGTATCCCAAAATGCTATTTTTAGCACTTCCATTTTTCCATCCATTGTTGCTAAGATCAACACTGGCTGAACTTCAAATTATAGCAATGCTATTTTTAGCATTTCTTGTTGCTATTTTCAACACTCCCTCTCAACAAGAAAGGGATTATCAGTAACCCCAACCCGTCTTTGTGGAACTCGAACTTGCATCTTGACAATGCCTTAGTCAATATATATGCATCTTGTTCCTCGGTCGAAACATACAGCAACAACATGATCCTCTTGACCACACAGTCCTAAAGATGGTGATACTGGATATCAATGTGCTTGGACTTGTCATGAAAAACTGGATTCTCCGAGAGTTTGATACAACTCTGGTTATTGCAGTAGATTACTGTAGGATCCATCATTTGACCAAACAAACCCACTAGAATCTTCTGCATCCAAATGGCCTCACCTGTAGCTTGACTAGCAGCCATGTATTCAGCCTCTGCTGAGCTAAGTGCAACTGATCTCTATTTCCTGTTGTACCAGGAAACTATAGTTGAACCAAGGTTGAAGATTCCTCCAGAAGTGCTCTTCTGGTCTGATGGACTCCCTGCCCAATCCACATCTGTGAAGCCCTGAAGCTTCACTCCCTCTGTCCGTTTGTACCACAATCCAAACTAAGATGTGCCTCTGAGGTATCTTAGTACATGCTTCGCTGCCTTCCAAAACAGCTTGGTAGGTTGAACCATAGCTTGACTTAGTTGGTTCACCGCAAAGCATAAGTCGGGTCATGTGTTCACCAGATACACAAGTGAACCCACCACCTGTTGATAAATAGTAGCAGCTACTACCTCACCTGAAGTAGCATCCTCCTTCCTCCAATTCCCAGCTAGAGGAGTATGCTTGGGCTTGCACTTCTCCATGTGAAAGCGCCTGAGTATCTCATTGGCATACTTGCCTTGAGAAACAAATACTTCCCCATATTTCTACCACACCTCCATGCCTAGAAAGTAGTGCATAAGGCCCATGTCTTTCATCTCGAACTCTCTTGCAAGGTCCTCCTTACAAGATTGTATCAGCTTATCATCACCTATCAAAATCAGATCATCGACATAAAGAACAATGATCAATGGTTTACCTTCTACCATGATGTGGTAAAGGTTCGCATCTGCTTCACTCTTAGTGAAGCCCAAACTGGTGAAATAGTTGTCGATCTTGGTGTACCAAGCACGGGGTGCTTGCTTCAGCCCATATAGAGCCCTCTTGAGTCTACACACTTGCGACTCATGATTGAAGGTCTCAAAATCTTCAGGCTGCTCAATGTACACCTCCTCCTCAATCTTCCCATTAAGGAATGTTGTCTTCACATCCATCTGGTGGATATTCCACCCCATCTAAGCTGATAGTGCCAACATCGCTCTAATTGATGAGCACCTTGCTACAGGAGAAAAATTCTCATCGTAGTTGATCCCCTCGACCTATGAGAAACCCCAGGCAACAAACCTTGCCTTATGTTTCTCAACACTGCCATCAGTTGCCTGCTTTACCTTGTAAAGCCATCTGGAACTCACCATTGAATTGCCCTGAGGCCTTGGGACAACATCCCACATACTTTTCTGAATGATAGAGTCGTACTCCTCTACCATTGCATCAACCCAGACTGGTTGCTGCACTGCCTCCTCGAATGAATAAGGTTCGATATCTACACACTCCCAAACCAGGGCCATGTACCCAGTGTACCACTCGAGTGACCTCCTCTGTCTGCGCTGAGAAGATGGTTGTCCCACATTCTCCTGCGCATCCAACATCAACCTGTTAGCTTCCCTTGAGCATTTATGCTCATCTCTGGAAGTATCAGCATGAGTGGATGTCTCCACTCTCGAATCCTCTGCATGTGGCTACTCCACATCAATCTAAGGCTCCTCATCCTTAGGAACTGAAAGTTGCTCATCTGCATGCAACTCGAGCTCCATCTCAAGTGATATGCACATGGCTTTCTGCTCGTCGAACTTTAGATCCCTGCATACCACAGTTCTTTGAGTAGAAGGCAGGTACACCCGATAGTTGTGGGGTGTATCCGTGTACCCCACAAGTATTCTCAACTCAGCTGTTGGGTCTAGCTTCTTCCTGGCATCTTTGGTCACATGACAGTAAACTAATGATCCAAAGATTCGGAAGTGACTTACATCAGGTCGCTTCCCAAAATAGGCCTCCATATGTGTCTTCATCCCCAGTATATGGTGCGGCCTTCTGTTCTGCAAGTATACTACTATATTTCATGCCTCAACCCACAAATGCAGTGGTAGGCTTTGGTAATGCAACATCGCTCAAGTTGCTCCCATAATCGATCTGTTCTTCCTTTCGGCCACCCCATTCTACTGTGGGTTATGGGGTGCTGTCAATTCCCGTTTAATACCTTCTGCAGTGCAGAAGTCTTTAAATTGTTGGGAGACATACTCTCCACCATTGTCGCTACGCAAGGCTTTTATTTTATTTCCATATTCTTTCTCTGCCAAGGCTTTAAACTCACAAAACCTCAAGAAGGTCTCATCCTTCTCTTGCATAAAGTAGATCCAGCATCTACGAGAAAAATCATCAATAAAAATAACATAGTGCCTTTGTTTAGCGGTGGAGGCTGTAGATAAGGGTCCACAAACATCTGAGTGAATTCACTCCAGGATTGCTCCAGCTCTACTGTCTTGATCCGGAAAGGAAGATTTCGCATACTTACCCAAGGTATAGCCTTTGCATGTAGTCGTATGCTCAAGTTTTCCCTTGGATAATCAGGTAGAAATCTGTTGCATGATCTTCAGGGCTCCATGGTGCAAGTGGCCCAGTCTTCTATGCCATAGCTCGCCAACATCTTGTCTCTGCACCATCTCAGATTTGGAACTCAAAGCAGCACAGTCTTCTACCTCCAGCTTGTAGAGATTCTTGACTCGAACCCCTATTCGCTTTGTCTGTCCAGTATAGATATGCCTCAGGAATACCTTTCTTTGACTAAACACTACACCATAGCCTTTATCGTCTAGCATAGCGACAGACACAAGATTCTTCTTTAGACCTGGTACATACTTTACATCAATCAGGGTGAGGGGAGCTCCATGCTCCCTCTAAAACACAACCGTACCTTCACCTGAAACATGGTACTTTCCATAATCGGCCATCTCGATCCACATTTGGAGATCCTTCTCCTCCAAGGTACTGAAAAGATTCTTATCACCTAACATGTGGAATGAAGCTCCACTGTCTAGGTACCACACATATCCCACCATGGATGAAACCATGCATGTGATAAGCGAGAAATCTAGCTCAAATTGTGAGGCCAGTGCCTCACCATCATATCCCTTTGAGGAACCCTTCTTGGATTTCTTCTGTGGACAATTCATAGCATAATGGCCCACTTCATGACAATGAAAGCATCGTACTTTCGATTTGTCAATATTCTTCCCACCATGGGAAGAACCGGATTTGGGATGGGAAGCCTTCCCTTTCCCTTTCCTCACCTTACTTACTAAGGCTAGATTTTCCTCATCATCTTGCTTCGATGAGGATCCATCTCTGGTGCTTCTTCTTATTTCCTCCTACATCGGATCCGACCAAAGTTGTTCCCAATCTGACAGTTTTTCTCTTCCATTAACCGGGTCTTGGTAGCTATGCCAGTTCTTAGGAATACCGAGGAGTGCAAGACTCACCATGTCATCATCAGCAGAAGTGATCCCTACACTTCCAAGCTCATCCCTACAGGTGGTGAGCTTGTTCAGATATGTAGAGATCATGTCACCCTTTTCACACTTGATCTTACGAAGTTTGTCTTTCAGCGTAAGCTTCCTCTGATCATTGTTGCTCTAATATAAATCTTTCAATGTTTTCCACATTGAAAATGGAGTCTTCTTCCCATGGAGGCTCGAGACAAAGTGATCTTGAACTCCCTCCAAGAGGATTCTCCTTAATCTAGCCACACATTTCTTTCATTCCGCCAGTTGAGTACAATCATTCGGCTTGGGGACTTCTTGATCAATGAAGTCCTTTAGGATGTTATCCTCTAATACTGCCTCCATGTGATCCTTCCAAGCTATATAATTCGAGCTGCCATCAAGGGCATACTCGAGTCTTAAACCACTGAACGCCATAGGTGAAATAGAGATGTGATAAGAACTTGATTTCTATATTCAAGAACCAAAATTCTAACTTCTCCTTCTTGTATATTGTTCTTCGCCTTGATCACCTTTGCTCTAATACCATGTAGAAATTCCCACTGT
Organism: Pinus taeda; assembly: GCA_000404065.3. Taxonomy (NCBI): domain Eukaryota; kingdom Viridiplantae; phylum Streptophyta; class Pinopsida; order Pinales; family Pinaceae; genus Pinus; species Pinus taeda. Next base: position 38,722 of record APFE030079217.1, on the reverse strand, counting down.
AGATCAACAAATTATGCAATATACTAAAACACTATACAAGATCTACTTCTACAACACTTTACGGAAGCTTAATTGAATTGAGCAAGATCAAGATAACACATATAAATGAGAATGAGAAATCAATCACACATAACCCAGAGGAAATATCATGGGGAAAGCCTTAGCCTAAAACCCCAACTCTGTATTATCATACAAGTGGAAATCTTGTTCAAGTTACAAAAAGAATCAGCTCTCAAGCTATCATGCTCTCTCTGCAATCAAACAACATAGCTCACAGACTGAACAGACACTGTATATGTCCTCCTCAAGCCCTCCAAGCCTCCTATTTCCTTGCACAATTTTTCTTGGGTTCCAATGATGTCACATGTGTGAATTTGCCTCATCACACTCACTAAACCTGAAGAAGTAACTGCGCAATCCTCAAGGAAATAATTCCTTCTACATGCAAGGGATATTCACAATGAAATATTCTAGAAATTGATAGTACACTGCCCTACATTTATATCAACTGGGTCTCTGTCTGAACTGACATGCATGAGTTATTTATGAGAGAATACTCAATTATCTAAAGTGCAGTATTTACATGCATGCAAGCATTAAGTAACTGAACTTACATTAATTCAACAAACTATTTGAATTAATATAACTGGACTTGACTTAGTTAACTAAGTCAACTAATTACAACTCAATATTACAACTCATCCTTATCTCTTTAAGTGATGGATAAATTCCTCAATTAATGGAGAAACCGTTGCATGTTCCCACATAGACTTCAAGTTTGATTTTCCTTAACTAATTAACTCCATATGAATTAATTAATTAATTTACAAATTGTTGCTAAGATCAAATTCAAATTTTACTTCACTATTTTAGTTTAGGGACTGACTAAAATAGGAAGGTATCATGAAATTCTATTTATAGAATGCTATTTTTAGCACTTCCATTTTTCCATCCATTGTTTCTAAGATCAACGCTAGCTGAACTGCTATTTATAGCAGTGTTATTTTTAGCAATTCTATTTTTAGGATTTCTTATTGCTATTTTCAACATGGATCATGCCTAACCTTTGCATTGTCCTGATATAAAAGAATCCTTCAATACCAGGATCCTAGGCAATCTTGTCCAACATGAAGCTCCCCTTGCTCCATTCACTATCATGCCTGGTGAAAGTACCATAAGTCCCCTACTCTATCAGTGACTCGCTAAAGCCCAATGGAAGATCTGTATGATCTCCCCCTACAGTAGTTGACGCATCCCTAAAGGTTATTGAGTTGTGAATAGATGTGATGCCCCAATTCCCTACTAGTACGAGAGTGGTGCCACCATGTTGACGCTGCGCTACTCTGACTATGTCATACTCCCCATCGTGCGCAGTCAGTATCCTCCTCTCTTGGAACTTGATGGTGGAGTAATGAAAGAGGCAAGACACATCCTGTCTGGGCATCTCCATGGCACTAAGGCCTACCCATCCAAATCTAACTACGAACTTGTGAAACAACAGAGATTGTTTGCCTCCCCATATGATGAAACTCTCTGTGAACTCCATGTGTCATCCCATGGGCGAACTATATCACCTTCTACCACGACTCTGCTCATCACGAGTGATCTATTGATCAACTGAATCCATGCATCCCGTAGCCATACCTTCTACAGCATAGCCCTATCAACAGATGGAATCCATCTGGCCCTCGTCTCTAGTCCCTACATACGATCATTATATACGCTCCATATATCGTGGGCTAATCTGATGCATGATAATATGCCCTATGCCTGCCACTGTGTAGTACCGATGATCGTTGGGAGCCATGTGTGCCAAAGCGCTACCCCTTGAATGCAACCAAAAGATGGGTATCTGATACTCGTAATCGACTCAGGGTATGTGGACCCTTCCTGTCCCTACCAACCATCTCCCCTGTGTCTACCATCCACCCTCTTGATAATGTGCCAATACAATGTTTGGAGGTCGAACACATACTGGAAAGTTGCCTCAATCGTACACAGTATCCTCTGCTCATGTATGGTCCTAACATGCCCTCTAAAAAGAGTGACACATGTTTCCCTCGTGACTTGCTCCCCAGGCATAGGCTCACTGATGAATAATATGCCACCCCTATATATGATCAGCTCATCCCCCAACCTATGGTTGTCAACTCATGCATTGACCCAATGCCACCACTGAGAAGTCTCTCCCCTAGTGTGTTGAGTGTCATCCCAATATCTCGGGTGAGCTCCCTGTCCCCATCTACTCATGCCCAAAGTGTCAAAGGACAACAACCAAGTTGTATATGCCTGTAAGTGATGTATAAGAGGGATAGGCATGTGAGTCCCCATGGATACCATCAAGTATAGCTCATTTGTGTCCCCATTGATCCTAGGTGAAGTACACCCAAAGGTATGCCCAATGTCTCCATCCATAAGTCTCCTTGGAGGCAACCCTCCAAGACCTTGTTGTGCAACACCATATGCCCCTGTATCCCACCAAGTGTCCCTGTAGTCCTCGACCTGGCACTGTACCCTGCAGCCTATCTATGTACACCATTGAATACCCTGTGCTATTGTTGTACCATCCTGTACTGTCTTGTATCTTTCCTGTGTCACTGTATCTGGCTCTCCCCACGTGTACTCGATGCGAGGTGAGTCGCTCAATACAAACCAACATTCTACATCAAACAACCATGCATCTCCATGCTCCTCTACAGGCCACTACTTATCATTGCATACCTCTACACAACACTAGATGCTAGGTTCTAAAATTGGGTCTATATGCATCAAGTCGCATCCCTATGCATAAGGATGGACTCTATAGCATACCCTTGTGCACCCCTAGGTACCATTGCCTATTATCATACCACCCTGTATCATATGCCATCCTGCATGTGCCAACACATCCACTAATCTGCTAGTAATCTATCCATGATGTGGGCTACATCTCCCCATCTACCTTGAAACACCTAAGCGGTCTGACTCCTCACATGCCAATGGGAATGACACTATTGTGCCTATCCTCAATAGCTCCAATGTCCAATATACCAATGAGAGAGAACCATCTCCATGTAATGCCCTGTCCAATGGTCTGCTGATGCCACCTCCTCTTACCAACTCCTACCATAGTAGGCTAATCACCCTATGACTCCATGCATAATCAATATGCCAAGGCAAATCATGAAATTGGTTTGGTCCCCTATCAAACCATCTTGTCACTAGTGTTGTCTTGGGCTCTGATGGAGATCTGAAAATGTGTGTGCACCCAAACGTTGGATCCATCACATAGCTACTACCGTCACTTAACGACTTTATGATGTGATGGGAAATGCCACCTGGATCCCAACAACAGTCTGGCCCTCGATTCCTATGGTTATGCATGGCCTCTACTGAAATGTGTCCATGGATGTATCCAACTGCCTAGCTTGCTCCATCGGGTACCAGCTCAGTACCTCTCGCCACCCAATCCCAAAGGAGGGATGGAATGTACAATCCCCTGTGGAAGAAACAAACCCTCCAAGCTAATGCAGTGTCATACTCAACTCATGTCGCTCAGTCCTGCTAACCTGACCATCCCCTAGGGTATGTCTAGGCAACCCTGCCTCCCTCAATCTAATGCATAAGGGTGGGCTAATAATGTTGTATATCTCGTCAATGTGCCTCTGAAATGAACTATGTTGAAATCCCAACGTGTGGTCTCTATGTTGCCCCTCATCAATGGTAGCCCAAAGGATGGTTGCACATTCTCCTCCATTATGGACTCAACATGAGCCTCCAACTGCTCCTCCATAGACAATCCAACATGCAATACATGCTCTCCAATCAGTTGCAGGTTATTTTCATCTGGTAACTCTTGCATAGATATAGATGCCTCTGTACCTATCAGCTCCTCATCAAGGGTGGAGATGTCTCTTGACACCTCATCAACATGTGTTACGCTACTGTCACCTGAGTACTCAGTCACAACCCTAGATACCTCATCAATGGATACCTCAACAATGGATGGCACCTCAATGGTGGACACCTTCGTGTCTCTTGGCACCTCGTCAATGGAAGGCCCTATGGATGTGTGCTCTACTCCCTCCACCAAGGTGTCAGCCAGAGTTATCAAAGGAATATCCAACAAGGGTGACTCCTGTGTCACACTTGACACATTAACATGCTTGTCACGCTCTAGTGTGCCCAAAAAAACCTCCTCCTTAGGCTCCTGATATCTAAATCCAGGTCTCCACCAACAAAAGCACCCACTGGTCTCACCCTCTAACTTTCCTTGTCCTATCTGCTCCTTTTGAGGAGATATGATGCATTGATTCTACCGACTTTCCCCACACAATGTAGATGGTTACATCCCCACGGCCTGTGCACCACTAATGTCTCCATTGTAAGGATGAGAATAGATTTTGTTTAACACCTTCCTCAACTAGGCCAATCTCTCATCATTCCAATGGATTCCACCTTAGAATTCCTGCATACTAAATCTTCTTTGAGCCATAAGTTGTTTATGGTTTAACTCGTCAATTTACATACATGCTCAAATCTTCCATGATCTAGATGGCTACCTCATAGCTAGCCATGATCATGGCTTTGATACCACTGTAATGATCCTAAATCATAATGTAAGTGATATACAAAGAATGCAAACAATCTAGCAAACATAAAAATGAAATATATAATAAGCACCCATGGAAACACTGGAAACAGAGAATTGTTGAGCCATTTTATTACTTCTTCAGGAGAAAAATAAAATAGTAAAATAGAATGGTTCACTCGGGCTTGTATCAATGCAAAAACTTGAAAAAACCCACATGAGAAAATGTTGAACTGAAGGTTGCTACAACTGCTGCACCAAATTGAACTACACTGCCCCAAAAAACTGCTCTGTCTATTGACTTCGAAGGGTTGGAATCATTGTTTCTCGTGCTCAGAAAATTATGAGATTTCATCTCCTTGCTCCTTGGCCTAAACCTAGAAAAACCCACGAAGGAATTGGCCAAATGTTGACCTCGGAATTTTGGCCCAAATTCCCCTTAGCTCCTCTAGGTGCTGGCTGAGTTGGGACCCATGTTTGAACCCTTATATCTACCCAAAAAATTCTATAAAATCAGGAGTGTGATCCTTGCCCAAAACCCAGAAAAACCCAGAAAGGGTTTCCCTTGGTTCCAACCTTCAAAAGTTGACCTTTCACAGCTTGGCCCTCCTCCAATTTCGAATTTTGTTGCTATGACTGATCCTGTCAATCTCTGCTCTCCCAAATCCAGAAATCCTCCTCAAATTATCCTCCAAGTGATCTCTTATTTCTCTTGGCCATCTCAAACTCTACAATTCCTTCCTCCAACTCCCACGTGAGCCTAGTGGTGGCTGTCTGCGCAGGCCCCAGGTAATTGTAAATTGAACTGTTGGGATCCTGGCACTATTGGCTCCAAAAATCACAAGAAAGGTTGACCCTTTTTTTCTATCTGAATCCTCTAAATCTCCCATCAAATGTTTGATCACTGATAGCTCCAAACTCCCCCTGTATATTCTCCAACTAGCCAAAAATACGCACTCCCTGTTGTGGTTGAATGGCAGTGTTGTACACACTTCTGGAACTCCTAAAATACTTATGGAACTGCCTCTCTAGGGTGGGCATAGATGTTCCCCCGAAGTAGAGTTTGAATCTCCTACTTGAGAGATTTGTGGCTAAACAGTCGGTTGACTCAGCTAAACAGCAGAGCAAACAGTCAAGTAATTTTGATTGCAAGGTGTAAGAATGAATCCAAAAGAGAGCTCTCTCCTCCTTTTATCTTTGTGGGCCTTCCTTGCCTCGTGTGGGCCCCTCCATCTAGCACTTTGGATTCCCTCTAAACCATTTGCATGACCTAGTTCAAATTACCTCGTGGGTGGCCCCCACCTTCCACTAGTAGCCAAATTAAATTAAATTTCCTCCCAAGTCCCTAAGTCGAAAATGCTAGGTTCTTTCCCTTAGACAAAATTGTGCAAAAATGTGTGGAAACACCCTGTTCCAAATGTGTTTGAGATGTGACATGACGTCTCAATTTGGGCTGAAAACAGGCTGCCACAAGATTTCCTACAGGATGTCAACAGGATGTACTAGTTCCTACAAGATGTCCATAGGATCCCCTGTTTAATCACAAAAAACATGCTGAAAGATTAAGAAGTGGTCTAGAAGGTGGAATGGAGCTTGGGAAAGGTTGATAATGGAAGAATAAGGAATAGAGGTGGTGGAAACTACCCATAACTCAAGCAAGGGCTTCAAGATGGGTAGATTTTCTCAATGGAAATGGCATTTTTTGCTTATAAAACAAGAATTCGGATTGAGACTTTAGTGGATTTTGGTGACATGGGTGGATGAGGCAAGATGAGGTCTTCCTGCAATGTAGAACCTCCTGCAACAACACACATAATTTTCTGCATCTATCCACAAATTCATCTATACATGGGAAAGATTTATTAAATAACGGAAAATTACTAGTTTAAAATCTAGAAATTCGAGAACTAGTGAGCTAGTAAATCTATCAAATGCCCAACCTAATGAAGTGAAAATGCAATGGGGTAATTTCTTTTTATTAAATAAAATGTTTTTGTGATCTAATGCAAGTGGAACCAACTTGAGTGAAACTTGTTAGCATGCTCTAAAAAATAGCAGAATTTATTTTTCTTTGCTACAAAGGAGTTCCGGAAATCTAGATTTGGGAATAAGAAGACTAATCCAAGTAGCTCCATGATTACTATAACCTTCCAAATATTTTCCAAGGATTAAATGATGCTTGTGATCCAGCAAAATAACTTACATCAACCATTTAACCCAATCCTACAACAAGAAATCATTAATACTAAATGCAAAAATAGAAAGAAATAAAAACAAGAGATGCATGTGAATAAGAAGTGAAAAGAAGGAAATAAAATGATACAAAAGGGCTTTGAAACACCTAGGATGGCCAAGCCCAAGGAAATTGAGATACCTATGGAGGAGAACAATATTTAGAAGTTGAATATGATACCAATCATCATTATTTTTATCAATACAATTACATCCCTGCAAGAAAATACAATGGAGATGCAAAAATATGAGTTCTCTCCACAAGAAGACTAATAAAAATCTCTCCCTAGAGGAAAATTCGACTTTATACTTATACAAAATTATTAGGAATCATTCTCCATGAAAGGAGGAAGCTTTCACCACCAAAATCCCTTGATTAGTGGATCTAGTTCCCAATACTAGGAATCTGCATTAAATGGCACGGAACACATTCCTAGATTTTCTTAATCATTGGAGTTCTAAAATTTGTGCCATAATTCGATAATATCTTGTTGATTTATTATTTAATATTGATCCTCCTGTACTAGGGAGCAACTCCCTAAATTATCTCCTCCTCCAAATCTTCATAATCTGTCCAATATTCTTATAATATTCCACAAAAATAAATAATATTAGGCACAAATATGCAATTATTCATAAACCTTCCTAATGAATATATTAAAGTTAAAAATACATTATCTAATGCAAAAAGAGAGGTTTAATATGTTGAAGGATAGTTAGATGGGCCTTATTTTATGTTTAATTTAGAGGCATGAGCCTTAATTTATGTCTAATTTAGAGACCCATCAAATATTACCCCCTTTCCACACATTATTACCCCATTCATTGTTTCTCCCACTTGGGTCCACATTCCTCCACTGGGTCCACATAACGTTAGCTTGCCTCTTCCCCTTTCCCACACCTTGGGTCAAGCCTAGAACGATGCCTCGAGGTTGATGCAGCTAAAATTTAAGACAAATTCATATTTGGCCACATTCAACAGGAAAATGTACCACAAAATACAAAAGATGGTCGAGACAAACTTATTTAGCACATGGGAAAAGGTCAATACATGAACTCTACCCCATGATCATGGCCATCACCTTGGCTGCTACATGTTTTATGAGCCTCCTTTATCATATAGGAACCCACGATTGTCCCAACCCTTGGTGGGCAATGAATCGTCCTACCTTAAAGGAAGGATATTCATTGTTATATTTTGTAGATCATGCTCTTACCCCTTGAGCCTTGAGTAGTTAATCAAAGAAAATCACAAAAAGGAAAAAGGAATATAAAGAAGGGTGGAAAAATCAAGGTCGGGGCACCTCATGTACGATGATTTCTCCCTCATAGACATTATAGACCCAAGTGTAGAATTTCCTTTTATTACGTACCCTTGTAGCCCAGCATGTGGCCGAGGGTTTCCCCTTCTCATTCCCTACTTCATTCACCTATTTGTAACATGCCACCACCTTTTGAAGGATGTACCTTGAACAAATTATCCCCTTTAGAAGTAGAAACCACTTAATAGGATACTTGGTTAACCCCATTTGTAGTTAGGAGACATTGGCACATACTGAAGCCCATTATGGAAGGGAAGACCCTTATGAAGTCCCCACCTATGGTCCATGATTGGTAAGCTCATTTACTCAATTTCTCTAAATGAATTGTTGTACTGGGAGGCTAGGGGATGCATTGGATCTTATGCAGGATTCAAAATGGTCTCCATCTTGGGTTTGGTCTCCCTATATAGGGTCCTAATCTTCCAGAGTGCTACATTGGAACATGTAGGGTGTGTGTTAAGAGCCATGGGCCTCCACATTAGTAGAAAACACTCTCATTAGGGGAATTTTGAGGTCCAAAATGGGCCTCCTAAGAAAAATGTACAACCAAAATAAACTTTATAAGAACCAATAGGATTCAAGATGATGATGTCAACCATGGGGGATGATTTACCATTTTTGGAGTAAAAAAGTAAAAACATTATAAAATAATAAAACTACTTTTTCAACTCGTATTTTAAACTTATCTCCCTAAGGTTCTACTCAAATTTTGAGCGGGAGTACTCGTTGGATGAAAAATTTAATTCCTCATCCAAGGAGTACCCATGTTGCATACTTTAGATGGACCCTACTACATGGAAAAACATGAGTGCAATAACATTTTTCATGTATTTATCAGTTTTCAAGTAGTAGGATACATCGAAAGTATGCAATATGGGTACTACTTGGATGAGGAATCAAATTATGCATCCAACGAGTGTTTCCGCTCGAAATTTGAGTAAATCCATAGGGAGATAAGTTGAAAATACGAGTTTACAAAAATAATTTTTTCTTTCTTGCCTTTAAAATTGATGACGTAATCAAATCTTATTTTATTATTTCCACTATTATTTTATAATTTCCTTAGGAGGCCCATGTTATACCTCAAAATGCCCCTAATGATGGATCCCCAAGGATGGTCAAATATTTTCAATATACTCCCATTGGACAGGGAAGATGCACCTGGTTCATATTTTCCCAGTCGGCCCCACGGATGTAACATGCACTTGGCAGTTGACCCGAGACTTTTAGGATGATGTGGCATCCCCTACACCATCATCAAATCCCTTTCAAATGATCTATAGGCGTCTTCGACTCATTTGGAGACCCATCAGGTTATTATTGTGCCCCCACACCCATTCGGAGCACCACATGTTTATTATTTGGAGAACAAGGAGCCAACCCCTTGTCCATCAATTTTGAGGGTTGTACTCTTCATTATGGAACCCATGGACCTCATCAGGCCTCTTATAGGGCTCTACGAAATGTATTATTCATCATTTGACCTCTTCAGATGCATATTCTTTCATTTGTGAGATATTTTGGTGGGCTTGTCACCAAAAGTTAGAATATTGGCACATTATCTTATTTCTGGGACTTATGTAGGCCAATGAGACTAATTTGAACTCCTCATTCGTGTATAAATACAAGTGAGATGATTTCATTTTCTCATGATCACTTTGGACTTGATCTTTTCTCTCTCTTGATAATTTCGCACTTTTTCTAGAGGATGAATTGGAGCTTTATGAATGAATTTTGATGTGTGGATATTGGTCTATCTTATCTTGGAGCTTCAATTTGTCAATTTTGTATGGTTGGATATATTCTTTTACATGTAAGTACATTATTTTAATGTTATTATTGTTTTATTTTATCATATACATTGGATTAGGATTTTCACTATTCCTAGGGCTAACTGTTGCATGCATTTACTTCTTAAAGTTGTGGAATTTTGTCTCTATTAAAACATATCTCGATGTATGGGCCATGTAATGTGAATGAAATCTCCTAGGGGTAATTCTATTAACGAATTGACCTTGATAAGCCATCTCCTTTACACATCAAAGTATAAAAACTGCAAGATTGCTTCTCCTTAACCTAGAAGGCTAGCGAAGTGGTCTTAAGGCCTCCTTGACTGGAAATCAAATATACTCACTTATATTCATCATAGAATCCATTCTCCCAAGACTAAGACATTGATCTACCAAAAGGTGGTCACCTAAAATCAAATTTTTTTCACCTTTCTTTAGGTCTAGCAAAGTTGGGTCACCTAAGATATTGTTTTCTCGACAAACCGCCCATCTAAAAAGTTAGGTCTCTTACGATCTCTTGCGTTGGTGTTTCCTTAAGTCCTCCTCCAAATTTGAGACCATTTTGATGGTGAATTTATGAGAAAATCCAAGCCCTAGCTTCGGGATCAAACTTTTCCCTATCATCCCCACAGGTTAGCACCTTATTGGATCAATTCAGGCCTTTAAGAGGATATTATTTCTTTGATCCATTTCCATACCTTGTCCAACTTAGGGATAATCATTGGTTATCATATTCTTCTCCCCTACCCCAGAATAGGTCCACTTGGTCCCGTGTGGTCCCATTCCTTTGAAAAGAAAATTCTTCAAGAATCACATGTGATACCAATTTCAATAATGATTTTAGGGATTGGTAAATTCCTTCATAAGTCATATCCCATAAACCTAACTCTCCTTCCCCTAGAAGACATTGTACCTTTCTTAGAAAGAAAGCAAGATTTATCTTTCTAACTCTTCTAAGGAAGGGATTATTTGGGTCACTCCACATCCTTTCATTGACTTATCCTTCATCGGTGACTTCATAATACAGCAGGTCTCCTCCCATCAGTGAAAATTCGTAAATAGAAGGGAGCCTTAGGTGAGGTGACAGTGGGCTAAGTCTCCATTTGTTTCCCTTAGCCTAGCATTTGCCCTTTAGGGATACCCCTTAGGTCCTCTGCTAGTTTGAACCGTAACATTTTGGCGTCATTGTTGGGGACACAAAATGTGTGTTTTGTTACCCATACGACATATTGACATAACATTATTGGTGACTCCATTGGAAGAACGAAGCCCTAGTTCTTCATTGTAATTTAGGGTCGATGCTTGTAGGGTGAAACAAGAATTTCTCTAGGCATCTTTAAATTCACCCTGGTGACTCCTACATATTTTTCATGCATTCACCCTAGTATCCATGGGAAACCTAATCATGTCATGGTACAGACGTTACGTGGGGTGGCCATGTTTGATGGTGATCCACTCTTCGCAATTGACCATGTACGAAGATTCAATGTGCATACTTCAAAGGATAAACTAGTTCACCATGATGTCCTTATGTTATTATTCATGGGATCTCTCGATGGTCACAACTCATGGTTGCATGATCATGAACCCAAGAGCATCTCATCTATTAAGGAGTTTGTTTATAGCTTTCTTAGTCACTTTCAAGTATACCCTACATTAAGCATCCAAGAGGAAACCCTCATCAATACATTGAGAATCTAAGTAATGAGAAGGAAGATGAGTCATCATTGGGTCCACACGGTGAGAAGGATGATTTTATGAACACGCGTGTTGGGAAAAATGATTATATGGAAGGTGAAGTTGAAACTAGCCTTACCTTTCTCAAGGATATTACTTCTAATGATTCTCCATTTGAGAACCTTGAGGAAGTTTCCCCCATTAACCCCTTGGAAGATGACATTGAATAATACTTCCACATTGAAAGGGAGAAATGGGAATTTTTTGGTCCTCAATTTGATTTTGCTCCCATTTACAACACCCACAAGGAGGATTAGGATGAGATTGTTCTTCCCTTCTCCTCAAGCACTATTTATTATGACATACCCATTGATACCCTTGGGAAGGATAATCTTCATTTTCTTTTGCATAAAGAGGGACAGTTGGAAGCAATAAATTTTCCTTTTAGGAGAGACCCAATATTTGATACTAAGGAAATTGATAATGCTCCCACTTCTCATGAGTGTGATTCTATGTTCAAATCACTTGAGCCTTTAGATTATGATTTGGGAAGGCAAAACCTGTTGAATATAATATTTATTCCTTCCTTTTTCCTATTGGTCATAATATTTAGTCTTCATCAAGTGATTCCCTAGCACCTGGTCATATGATCTCAAGTAATTGTGAACCCTTCCCCCCTCCCGAGTATAGTGTCAAGGAAAATCCATTCATTGATTATATTTTTCCTCCTTGGATGCACCCTCAGGGTTTTGATCACTCCATAGTCTCCCCTCTCCAATGTAATCATCATGTGTCACCTACTTTTGTTTCTCCATCTTGTCGGCCTCCATTTCCTCTAATCATGACCCAATGAAGGCCATAACCCATGACGTAAATAATAAGGGAAATGGTGGAAGTTATATGCCAAATATTTCCATCTATAAAAAGTTTATGAGCTTGGTTATTGACATCTCTATATTTTGGTTGCAAGAGAATATCTCATGGACTAGATTACATCATTTTATTACCTCTTCTCACATAATAATCCATGTGTGGGCATCATATTTTCCCACCTCCTGCCCACAACGTCCTCCATGTGTTTTGGTTTGCATTCGCTTTTGGATTTTCTACATGAGCAATCATATAGGGTGACATATTTATATTGACTTGATGATATGTTGGTTGCACTGGATTTATGATTACACTTAATAATAGCTTTGTCATTTGCATTTTAGGGTAGGATGCATTGTATTCTCATTTTCACATTAGAATTAACGTCATATGATATTTATCATGGTAGATAGATGCATATTTGCATATTTTATTTTCTATTGATTTTATGGCCTAACATATAGCATGTGTGATCATGAGACATCGCAAAAGCATGTTTCCCCATGTTTTTCCATCTATTATATGTGTGCAGGCGACAAATCTATGTTAACCAAGAGATTGTTGGAGTTCTCATGACCTCCCATTCGAGTAGCTTCATCCACTTCTTCGAGAGATCACATCCCAATTGGAGCCAGATGTTACCCACCATTTTGTGGGTGATGTCCCTAGGAGAGTTTCTTTTCTCCAAAATGGTCCTCAGCCGGCATCCAGTAGCCCTTTGTAGCCAGTATCTAGTTCATTGTGCCATTTATCGACCACCTGATCCAGCCATGTGGTCCCTCGCCTATCTACCATGATGGTATGTTTGAAGGTGGGCCTCCAGAACCTAAAGGTATGCCTTTTCATTTGGTAATTGAGTATTGTAGTTTTCTTATCTTTGAAACTCTTGAGCATGGATTAATGGAGGGATTTAGTGGAAATAATGGGTTAGCTTTGTTCTCTTGTCCCCTAAAACCATTTTATATATTAACCTTGGATTATAGTCTCGTGGGATCTCTTTTATTGACTATTTGGCTTTAGGGATGGTATTTCACGGGAAACCCTAATTTTGGTTGCATAGCCCCACTCCCTTATCCGCTTATATTACCCACCTTTCATGCATTATTAACCCATTCATCATTTCTACCACTTGCGTCCACATTCCTCCATTGGATCCACAAAGGGTTAACTTGCCCAATCCCCTTTCCCACACCTTAGGTTAGGCCTGGAATGATTCCTGGAGGTTGATGCAGCTAAAAAAAAACAAAAACATATTTGGCCACATTCAACGAGAAAATGTACCATAAAATGCAAAATATGGGTGGGGCAAACACATTTAGCACGTGGGAAAAATCCAATAAGCTTTGCCCTGTCGTCATGGTCATCACCCTAGTTCCTACAAGTTCTATGAGTCTCCTTCATCATATAGGAACCCATGATTGTCCCCACCCCTGGTGGGAAATGAACGACCCTACCTTAAGGGGGGGGTATTCACTGCTATATTGTATTCAACATGCTCTTACCCCTTGAGACCTAAGCAATTAGTCAAAGAAAATCATAAAAAGGCAAAAGGCATATAAATAATGGCAGGAAAATTAAGGTCGGGGCACCTCATGTACCACAATTGATCCCTCTTTTATATTATAAATCCAAGTGTGGGATTCCCTTTTATTAGATACCCTTGTAGCCTAGAATTGCCTCTTCTCATACCATAATTCATTCACTTATCTTTCACATGCCACCACATTTTGAAGGATGTACCTTAAACATATTATCCCCTTTAGAAGTAGAAACCACCTAATAGGATACTTGGTTAACCCCATTTGTAGTTAGGAGACATTGGCACATCCCGAAGCCCATTATGGAATGGCAAACCATTATGAAGTCCCCACCTATGGTACATGATTAGTAAGCTCATTTACTCAATTTATATAATGACTTTTTGTATTGGAAGGCTAGGGGACACATTGGATCTTATGCAGGATTGCAGATGGTCCCCATCTTGGGTTTGGTCTCCCTATACGGGGTCCTAATCCTCTAGAGGGATACATTGGCACATCTAGGGTGTGTGTTGAGAGTCATGGACCTCCACAGCATTAGAAAAAATCCCATGGATCCTCGAGGATGGTCAGAGATGCTTGAGATACTCCCATTGGACGAGGAAGATGCACCTAGTTCCCCTTTGCCCAACCGGCCCCACAGAAGTACCATGCACTTGGAAGCTGACCCAAGACTTGTAGGATCATTTTGAATCCCCTACACCATCATCGGAGCCCTTGAAGATGATCTACAAGCATCTTCGACTCATTTGGAGACCCATGAGGTTATTATTATGCCCCCACACCCATTAGGAGCACCATAGGTTTATTGTTTGGAGAACAAGGGGCCAACCCCTTATCCATCACTTTTGAGGGTCCTACTATTCACTATGGCACCCATGGACCTCATCAGGCCTCTTATAGGGCTCTATGACATGTATTATTAATCATTTGACCTCTTAAGAAGCATATTCTTTCATTTGTGAGCTAGTTTAGTGGGCTTGTCACCAAAGTTAGAATATTAGCACATTATTTTATTTTTGGGGCTTATGTAGGCCAAGGAAACTAATTCTAACTCCTCAGTAGTGTATAAATACAAGTGAGATGAGTTCATTTTCTCATGATCACTTTGTATTGGATCTTTTCTCTCTCTTGAGAATTTCGCACTTTTTCTAGAGGATGAATTAGAGCTTTATGGATGAATTTTGACGTGTGTATATTGGTCTATCTTATTTTGGAGCTTCTCTTTGTTAAATATGGGTGTTTGGATATATTATGTTACATGTAAGTACATGATTTTAATGTTATTATTGTTTTACTTTTTCATATACATTGGATTGGGATTTTCGTTATTTCTAGGGCTAATTGTTGCATGCATTTACTGCATAAAGTTGTGGAATTTTGTCTCTATTATAGAATATCTCAATGTATGAGCCATCTAATGTGAATGAAATATCTTAGGGGTAATTCTATAAACAAATTGACCTTGGTAAGCCATCTCATTTTCCCATCGAAGTATAAAAACTACAAAATTGTTTCTCCTTGACCTAGAAGGCTAGTGAAGTGGTCTTAAGGCCTCCTTGACTGGAAATCAAAGATCCTCACTCATATTCATCATAGACTCCATTCTCCGAATACTAAGGCACTGATCTACCAAAATGTGGTCACCTAAAATCACGTCTTTTCACCTTTCTCCAAGCCTAGACGAGTTGGGTCAGCTAGGGAATATTTTTCCCAACAAACTACCCATCCAAAAAGTTATATCTCTTAGGGTGTCATGCATTGGTGTTTCCTCAAGTCCTCGTCCAAATTTGAGGCCATTCCGACAGTGGAGTTGTGAGAAAAGCCAAGCCCTAGCTTCGAGATCAAACTTTTCCATGGCATCCCCAAAGGCTAGCACCTTATTGGATCAATTCAAACCTTTAAGTAGATATTCCTTCATTGATCCATTTACATACCTTGTCTAGGTTAGGGATAATCATTGGTTTCCATAATATTCTCCCCTACCCTAGACTAGGTCGACTTGGCCCATGTGGTCCTGTTCCTCTAAAAAGACAATTCTTCAAAACCACCTGGGATACAAATTTCAATAAGGATTTTAGGGATTGGGAAATTCCTTCATAATTCATATCCCATAAACCTAACCCTCCTTTCCGTAGAAGGCATTATACCTTTCTTAAAAAGCATGCAAGCTCTATATTTCTAAGTCTTTTGGGGAAGGGATTATTTGGGTCACTCTACATCATTTCATTGACTTACCCTTCATCAATGACTTCATAATGTATCAGGTTTCCTCCCATCAGTGAAACTCCATAAATAGAAGGGAGCCTTAACTGAGGTGACAGTGAGCTAAGTCTCCATTTCTTTCCCTTGGCTTAGCATTTTCTCTTTAGGGATCCCCCTTAGGTCCCTTGCTAGTTTGATTTGTAATAGGTACCATCAAGGTTTTAAGCTCTACCACCAACCCATGGATCCAGGTGCGTATCCAAGGTTGGAGCTCCATGACCAATACCACCCTCCCTACTTCGAGATCTAGATATCAACACATAAGCTGGCCAGATGTCTCCCAATCATCTTGGCATAAGATGCTTCATCTCTCCCTATTAACTAAATATGTAACATCAGTAATGTTAGAAAAAAACTGAGAGGGGGGGTGAATCAGTGTTTCAAACTACTTAAACTTTTATTTTCTCATTTAGATTTTTGTACGCAGTTGTTATGAAGTAAACTTGCATATGTATGCAACTGTGATGAAGACAAGTAGCATATATCAAGTTCACTAACTATTTTAATTAATTCACCATATATTTAAATTGAACCAATATATGAATACTTCAATAAACATTAATTGAACAATAATCATGTGCATTATGAATAGAATAAATCATTGCACACAAGCAACACATGAACACTTTTTAGGTGGAAACCCAATGTGGGAAAAAACCATTGTTGTTGTCATCTTTGTCTTCTTCCTTTATTGTAAATAGAAACTTCTTACAATACTTGTGCTGGCGCAGACACATACCACTATGAAGGTACCCACCTGCAGAAGGCTACAACCTTCTCCCATTTTCCAGCTTCTACTGGAAGGGAGCTACAACCCCCTTACCTTCTATTCTTTATGGATCACTTTTCATAATATTTCAAACTGGATCCATTCCAAATATCAGACAATAATACTGAAACCAACACTGTATCAAATCATTGAACCAACTTCATCACCAAATCATAAAATAAACCAAAATATTGAATCTTAAACAACCAAAGTAGTGAAATCATTTCAATTCACTATAAATTCTTCATCAAAATGTCAAACCACATATTGTTCATCACAGAAACCAAATCATGTCATTGTAAACCCTGGTCAACCTTATATCACAATATATATACACTATTATTATGAGACATATATGCATATATACACACTTTCTCTTCAACTACAGATCTCAAAACACTGAACCGAAAAACTGAATCACTACACCACTGAAATCAATCACTGAAATGCATATAGACCTTCTCATAGATCTTTGAACCAAATACAGATCATCTCATAGCAGCATCATTCATAACATAATCAAATCAACATCAATAATCATTGTCAAACATAGATCATCATGGAATACTTCATCAAAAGACAGTAGCAAACACAATCAAATTGATCAGACATCATATACAGCAAAACCCTATCATATTTATGCACCCTTATAAGACACTTCTATGTATGTATGCATCTTTCAAGAATCATACCTGTGTGTAGATTTATCCATACTACAGAATTGATACACAACTACCCAAAAGCTTATCCATGTATGTGCATGATCTTTTTGAAGAAAAAATGTGTATAGATATGTAACTAGCATTTGCACCTTAGGTTGCAAAGGAACCGTAAGGCATAGAGTGGTGAAGAATAGCATAGAGTGGGGAAGAATAAGGACATGGATAGAGTGGGGAAGGATAGGGACATGTGAATGGACATTGTTGAAAGCAAGGGTGGATGATAATGAGTTACAATTGCAATAGTTAGTTATGTGTATTCTGAAAATGGATATTTTGTAAATAATAATAGTTTGTGAAAGAATAGCGACATGTAAATGGACATTGTTGAAAGAAAGGGTGGATGATAATGAGTTAGAGTTGAAAGTATTAGTTATGTGTATTTTGAATATGGATATTTTGTAAATAACAATAGTGTGTGGAAAAATAGCAACATGTGAATGGACATTGTTGAAAGCTAGGGTGGATGATAATGAGTTATACTTGAAATGATTAGTTATGTGTATTCGAATATGGCTATTTGGTAAATAATAGTAATTTCATGTAGAGGTTATCTATTATCCATGTAGTTGTTTTTGTTTATGTGAACATGTGTTTGTACATTATTTTTTATTTTTATTTTTTGTCTTTTGAGATGTAATTTTTCCATATGTTGCCTATTTATGGTGTTATTAGAAAATACTATTATATTGTAATGGAAGAGGTGAAAGAAACGATACGACATTGTGAACAACATCATGGTCGTCGTTCCATATTTGAAAATGCATGAAAAAATGTTGGAGCCATCATGATAATAATAAAAATTCTAGCATGATTTTTAAAAAATTTAGCTAAATTTTTTGAAAAAGTGGATTATAGTTGTCAAGTTTTATAATTTCGAGTGCCTTAATTTTGCATAGAAAATGATAGAAATTACAGCATGATTTTGAAAAAATCCAGCTAATTTTTTTGAAAATGTCAATTACAGCGATCAAGCTTCAATATTTTGGGTACCTAGGCATTCATGATGGATGCTAAATCCATTTCCGCCATCCAAAAACAATTTAAACACTCCCACAGTCAAATTTTAGAATTTTCCGTCCAGACAAAATTGTGATCTCTTTCAATAAGACTAGAAAAAAATGGTCTACCTTTGTGTGGGAAACATGATTGAACATCAAAGTTTCAAACGAATGCGTACACACATAGAGGATTATTATGGAAAATTCCTTCTTCAGGTAATCGTAATATAATCCATGAGGATATTAAATGTCCTTAAAAACTAAAGCACAGAACTTGGGAGCTTCAAGGCCCAGGAATGGAATTTGGTATTTGGTAAACATTTTACAAGGGAAACATGATTGAACATCAAAGTTTCAAATGAATGCATACACACATAGAGGATTATTATGGAAGATTCCTTCTTCAAGGAATAGTAATATAAGCCATGAGGATATTAAATGTCCTTAAAAACTACAACACAGAACTTGGGAGCTTCAAGACCCAAGAATGGAATTTGGTAACATTTTTAAATGGAGTTTCCAATACAAATTGATGGTAATCACCCACAAGCTTTCAAGTTCATGGCCCCTAAATTTTTGCATTCTTGATAATGTTTTATCATTGTTTCAATGTCAATTTCATGATGCTTCCAAAAAAAATTAGAAAACAATTTTATAAGTTTTAATATCTATCTATAAAATAGCTACTCCATCATGAAGAACAGATATTATTGTTACTCCATCATGAAGAATAGAGAACTTGCGAGCTTCGAGACCCAGGAATGGAATTTGGTAACATTTTAAATTGAGTTTCCAATACAAGCTTTCTCAATCTGACAGAAACACCTACAAGCTTTCAAGTTCATGGGCCCTAAATTTTTGCATTCTTGATGATGTTTTCCCACTGTTTCAATGTCAATTTCATGATGCTTCCAAAAAACTATAAAACAGTTTTAAAGTGTTAGTTTTTATCTATAAATTAGCTACTTCATCATGGAGAATACACATTTGTTAGGTATTATTTGGCATTTCACATGATGTTGTATTATGAGTCATTGTGTAAGTAAAGCAACATTGTGAATCTAATGTGAGGAGGACCAAGGTGTATTTAGTAGTCACAATTGATTGAGGGATGAGGCACATTGAAGAGTCATAGATAAGAGAGATGCATTGAAGAGCATTTTGGTAGTCCATCATGAGAAACTGTGTGAGGCATTTTTCCACCATTTGGTCATCTCAACATATTTGTTACTTTCTAAAACTAGCATTTCCCAGGTATGCTTGTCCACTAAAGTTTGTTATGTGATTCACTGTAGTGTTGCAAGTTACACTGCATAGTTTCTTAAATTCTATTATGGTTTTACTAATTGCCTATATGGTCTACTAAAGCCAAAATATTATAGCTTATGACATGACGTGTGAAGTTTACTTTCCAGGCTTTAGTTATAGAAAATAGTAGCTAAGTTTTGTTACTTGTAACTTGTTGAATAGTTGAGTATACTAACATAGTAAAATCTGATATACTATAATATATACCATATTGCATTTCCAACAGATAGGAGGCATTTGATTGAAATAAAATTTAAATACTAAAATATGAATCATTCCTAGGAGACAAAATAGTCTCCAGAACTTCTAAATCGCCCAAGTCTCCAATTTCATTTGGAAATTCTTTTATGTTTGTACCCCTAAGATCTAATTTTTTTAGGTACTTTTGATATGCTATTTGCGGAGGTAATATTTCAATTTTCTTACAATAGGAAACATCTAAACATTCAAGTGTGTTGATGTTTCCCAATGTTTCGCTAGAGACGGTTAAATTATAGCACCAACTCAAATCAATATATTTAAGACTAATTAAATTACCAAAAGAACCTGGAAGCATCTGCAACTGTAGGGAGTGAGACAGACCTATGTATTTCAGGTTTATTAAATTACTGAAAGACTTTGGAAGCACCTGCAAATGAGAAGAGTGAGACAGATCGATGTAATCCATGTTTATAAAGTACCCAAAGGAATCTGGCAGTGACTTTGATTTGGGCAATTGTTTGTTGATAAGTTGGCCCATCAATTCTCCATATTCTCCTCTACCAAAGCTCTCAGCACTCTCTTTCAATCTCAGTTATCAATTACATGAATACCAACTCAATGTGAAGGCACAGTTTGTTGATAAGTTGGCTCATCGATTCTCCATATTCTCCTCTGCCAAAGCTCTCAGCTCTCTCTTTCAATCTCAGTTATCATAGATTCACAATCTCAGTTAGCACAGATTCACAGACACATGACATAAACATCCACACATATACACAACAAACATTACAAAAAAGAAAATATAATAGTACATGGGTAGGTAGTACATGGGAATATGAATGATAGAGAGTATATTTAAAAACCTTATTTAAAAAACATAAATGTAAATGGCTTTCTTTTTTAAGATACTAATATTTTGGAATCTATTTGTCTCAAACTGTGCGTTTACATTTCTTCCATAATAATCGCTAAATGTGAAGCTTATTACATATGCTTTGTCCCTATCCA
This sequence comes from Pinus taeda, assembly GCA_000404065.3. Classification (NCBI taxonomy): domain Eukaryota; kingdom Viridiplantae; phylum Streptophyta; class Pinopsida; order Pinales; family Pinaceae; genus Pinus; species Pinus taeda. The sequence goes on along the minus strand of APFE030079217.1, from coordinate 17,452 downwards.
AAAAGGATGAGTCAATCTGAGACCATCCATTCAAACACAGAACATCAAGGCAAATATGCATCCTACCGTGAGCTATATGGGTAACATTCATCAGAGAATCTACCAAGGCTATATGCTAGGCAGACCTTGCACTTTCTCCATAACGTTTTAATTTGAATTGTCGAAAGGCGACTACACAACCTCCCTCAACAATCTAACATCTTAGAATACAAACTTTGCCTGGCATATAACCTTTGGCTAAGACTTCAATTATGCATTCATTTCAAATTTATTTCTTTGCTTTTCACATTTCAAGCACCTTCACTTGTTGCTGCAACTGCTCCAGTAATCCCGCCTCGGCCCACTGCTTAGGACAACCCTTAGCATCAATGTACTCCAACGACATACAATGTTGGATACCTGACAGCCCTTCTAACTTGGAGCACCCATGAACATTTAATAACCGAAGCTTTGTCAGTTTGGCCAATCCCTGTATGCTCTTCAACTTCACACAATCATATGCCTGCAACTCTTTCAAAGATACCAATGTTTCAATACCTAGCAGCTCCTCTACATTTTTGCACCGACTAATCTCCAGCACTTGAAGTTTTGAAAGACCAGAAAGCCCTGCTATTTTCCTCAAGTTAGAGCAATTAGTCAATTCCAGTTTTATCGGAGTCTTTGGCAATGTTCCGACCTCCACCAAATGATTACAAAACCTGAGGGAGACATATTCAAGGATGGGGCAGATACCTGTGGCAAATGATACCTCTGATAATTTCGTGTTATAAACTTCTAAGACTTGCAGCCGAGGCATGCAGTTGTCATTGGGAGATTCTAAATTATTCAATGTTTGCAACCGGCAATTCAATACTCTCAACTCAGTGAACTGAGTCAATAGTCGAATAGTCACTGGCAAATGTTTCAATTCACTGCAATTCTCGAGCCTCAATTCCTTTAAGATCTTCAAGTGACCAAGTGAAAGTGGTAGACTGTCCAGCGAAGGGCTCCCTATTTCCAGAACTTCTAAAAATAAATTTTGTCCAGCTAAGGGCTCCCTATTTCCAGGTGTCAGGAGGGATCTCATACATACATACACAACTGATTTCTTTATTCTAGTAACATACTCTGCTATGTTTTGCATTTTACAATAACCGCTTATGAGAGAAAAACATAATCTGAAATTTCATTCAACTCTCATAATCTGAAATGCCATTTAACTTCCTACAACTTAACAGGTATGTACTATTCAGTTCATCGTTATATATTTAAAAAAAAAAAAAAAAACTTCAAAAAGGAAATACAAATGAATTGTTTACATTATCAGATCAACTGTCTTAAGCGTATCTGTCAAATGGAAACTATTTAAGCTCGTCACTATTCAAGAAGTGAATGTACCCCTCCCCAGGTCACAACTGTCAAATTCTATTGTGATTATCAAATTCTATAGGCCTATCAGAGTAAAGATAGACAAACAAGCTCCTTCAATTTCTACTCCACATAGTACGCAAGTCTCCAGAGGTTCATCCTCCTGATTTTATCTGGCTTCTTGGATGGTTTCTTGACCGGCTGATTTAAAATCCCTGCATCAGCTTCGTCATGGAACCATCCAACTGACTTCTAGGCCGAATACATGAGCTGCGAAAAGCTTGTTCCAGAAAACAAATTAGGTCAGATACTCTAGACAGACTTCAGTTTAAATTATAAAATGTCATGTTACAAAGAGAAAATCATCGCCTTGATAAACAGCTGTGAAACTCAAATAAACATTTGTGAGACAACGAAATTAAAAAAGATAAAAGATAAAAAAAAACCTTCTATACATTCATCTAGATTCTAAATTGAAAGATCGGAAGATGTACCACTACTAAAAAACCTAGGAGACAAATTGGAAAACAACGTATTAGTAATGAGATCAAGAATGAACACCTACTTCGAACTACTGTCTACAGCAACATATTCTCTAAATATAGGACAAGCAAAACAACTCTTTATTTCCAATTCCGACAAACATTAACAACTGAGAAAAACTATGTTGCATTGTATTTTGGGAATAGGGGGGGCTCAGTTTCCAAGGATGACTGAAAGGAACTCCTAAATTTCATCAAAGGCAAACAGGGATGGAAAATTTTTTTTTTTTTAATAAAATATTAAAAAATCGAAAAGAGAGATAATAAAACTTTATCAAATTAGCAACACTTAATTTATGGGTCCAAATGGCCTTGTCTGTGTGAATATTAGAACCCTGAAAACTAAATAGGGTCCAAGTACCTATTAAATGTGGGAGCCAAAACTGTTGTGATTATGCTTCGTTACAATAAACATACTACATGGAATGTAGGCACGCACTACATAGATAATATTTGTCATGGTCTGAATGTTGAACCCAACAAGATAAAGAATTTACCTTTTTGGATAATAGTGCCACATGAGCAGTGGTTTAGATAGGGGCATCCAACATCTCCAAATCCAGAAAAGACACCTCCCATAGCGATATATACAGGATGTGGGGAAATTCCACCACATCCTCGGGAGCATCCCTTCTAAACAGTGAGTTCCCCTTGTCCAAGTCCCTAGAGGCAGGATAAGCAAGGGATATCCAGGGGTGGGAAAAAATCCCCATGCTACACTAGAAAAACTTAATGAACTAAGGTAGGTAATAACAAAGATTACAGATTTCTATGATGAAGAAACAATTAACATGGGGGACTCGTCCCCATGCTACACTAGAAAAAAAACTCAATGAAATATGGTAAGTAATAACAGAGATTAGAGATTTCTTGGCAAAAAGTAAGAAACAATTAACTAAACCTACTAGTTACCTCCTACAGACATCAGTCAGATTGGACGTTAAAAAGTTGTAAAATATGAAGAAGAAGCAGAAGAAATTACTCATGAAAAGCAACCTCTAGAAAGCAAGTTCTCATAGTATATTTTCTCAACCCACAAGGTATAACAAATTAGTTTCCATCCATTGTTGAAAAACTTGTCTAGGAAAATAAACCAGTACAGCCAGAGTGTAAGGGTGCACCTAAGACTCGAACAAAAACTCGGCAGTAGAAATTATTCAAAATGAGGGGTTTTCTTTTCTCTTTGGCCTTTAATTTTTGACGATGGTCAGCATTTTTTTCCATCTGCCTAGCAAGGAAACCACAAATACTTGCAGGTTTGGCACTTCACAATTCAAACTGGGGACCAAGTTAACTTGGACTTGCAGCAATACTGAGATGAGTTCAACACGGGAGCACTTAAAAGACTCCACAAGTTTTCAACTCTCATTAATAGAGATTCTGTGCTCTTTCTGTCAACATGACACTATTGTGAAACTTCCAAGATCTGAATCATTGTTGGACCAGTGATTGGCTAACACAAGAGTGCCACTGTCACTTGCAAGAATAAAACTTGAGACCTGTGACCAGTGAATTCCCCACTTTTCCATTAAACTACGGACCCATGTCCCAGTGTTTGTGTTTTACGATAAAGAAAAACTCATAGCAGAGACAACATGATTTTCTGGTTTATGATCCATCTAGGGCATCAAAGCAATCAAAGCCAAATGGGCATTCATGCCACGTTGGCAGGATAATCATGACAACCATTCAGAAAAAACAATTTTGGGGAAGTTTCTTTCTTTTGCTTTGTTAGTTTAGCTTCTCACTGGGGTTCTCTGAGTTCGATGGAAGGAGAAAGGATAGAGAGAGAAGAAAAGTCATGGGCACAACAGGATACAGACCAAAACAGTGCATGTAAATCTTGTTGCCAATACTAGAGTGCAAAACAACTGTACTCATCTGTAACAAAACTCTGTATGGAAATTTCCCAGTGAATCAAGCCACACTCTTCCTTCTCAAAATAGTTTTGAACTTTTGTGTAATAAATCTCACTGGTAATATCTTACTTCCTATATTTTCTTACTTCCCTAAATGCTAAATGTAAACCGATTGAAATGTCCCTGTTTTGGGCGTCCTCATAGCTCTTTGTTAGTAGCTTTGGTTTCTTTGCTGTAATTGTCATTAGAAGGTATCCAAAGACTCTTCTGATCTACTGTGTTTTTCTAATTTCTCTGGCATGAATTGTGTATATAAATCGATCTGCCATGTTTTCTGGGTATTACTTTAATTCTGACTAGCAGTTTGGTCCCCTATTAATGTCTCTGTGTTGGCAGGTGACAGAGCAGGTCATTTGATATCAGAGTGCTATAAATGTTGGCATTATGATTCTGGTATGGCTCTATGATACAGTTGTTGTACTTGATGGCAACTCACTCAAGTGGCAATGGTCTGTTCAGGCTCTCAAAATGATGAAAATTAAGAGGCTCGCAGGTGAATGGTTCAAAAAGTGCGGACCCGCAAGTTACCCATACAGGAGGTGCGGTCATATCCGCAGGTTACCCATTCAGAAGGTGCGGACCCCAGTGCACACACTTCAAGGCAGCAAAGCGCGCTCTCTTGGGGTTTCTTATGTTTGGCTCGTGGTATTTAGCCTACCGTTCTTGATTCTATGGTTTTGGCCCGTGGTATTGCTTTATATTATTATTTTTGAGCCCCATGTTTTTGGGCCCCTTGTATTGGTTATCTATGGTATTGATCCATGATTTTAGGAAGAGCTTGCCTATATAAAGCAAAGGAGATCACTTGGCTAAGTATCTTTTGCAAATCGAATATCTTAAGATCGGAAACATTGGGTTATTGTTTCAAATATAAAAGTGAAGTTAAAGGCGAATCTATGAAGGGTGATCTCTTGAGCGCATGATCAGATCTGAGCATCTGACTATCGGTGGCACACTGGGAGACTGCCAGTTCGGCCCTAATCAGAGGTACGTAGGTGATTAACGGTGCAAGTGCGTGGGTACGTTGATCAGAAAAAGGTGAAGTGCGTGGGTACGCGGAGCAGAAGAAGGCGAAGTGCGTGGGTACGCGGAGCAGAAGAAGGCGTAGTGCGTGGGTACGCAGCGCGACAGAAGTTCAGGTGCGTAGGCACAGTGAAAGTGCACGGCCTTTCAGAAGCAACAGGTGCGTAGGCACGTGGCGCGATAGCGTCTATGGATGTGTGGCTATTGTAGCAGTACGCAGCGCGATAGTATCTGGGGGTGCGTGCCTGCAGTAACAGTACGCAACTTGATCAAAGAAACAGTGCGTGGGTACGTGGTAAGGCAGAAGGGTCTTTGCGGGTAGACGCAGGGGAACAGAAGGTGAAGTGCGTACGCACGCAGACCAGAGAAAGAAAAACTGCGTATCTGTCTTAAGATATTATGTTGGCTGAATTTTTCTTGTTGATAAGGTGTTCTGGGTTTAGTTTACTGTTACTGTTGATCTGGTTACTGCAGTTGACTGGGTGATTTACTTGTACTTGATGATCTCTTGATGTTTATGGATCCAGTTTGAAAATTCATGAAAAGTGGTCCTTGAGAGAAAAGAAGTAGGGGGTTGTAGTTCCCTTTGAGGGGAGACTGGAAAATGAGAGAGGGTTGTAGCTCTCTGCAGGTTGCAGCCTGCGTACTGGTAAAGGACTGCACCAGTACAAAATCTTTGTAAAAGAATTTTCTAATTTGAAAGAAGATAGAGACATATTGCAGCAGGTGGTTTTCACCCACATTGGGTTTCCACCTTACATCTGGTGTTCTTTGGTGTGACTATCTGTTTTCTTTGTTCATGCTCATTATTTTATGCTACTGACATGCAAAAATAATTCAAAGTGTAATTAAGGAAGATTTATTAAAAGAACTAGATAATACTGATTCACCCCCCCCTCTCAGTATTATTTCCAACAATTGGTATCAGAGCAGGTCCTTCTGAAGGAGCTTGATCGCTTGAAGGAAGATCCATCATCATGA